>JAJHSJ010001327.1:0-44667 GCA_021015155.1 Magnolia officinalis | reverse complement strand
TTATTAATTTAATTAATTAGGACATTTAATTGAACTATCTGGGATGAAGATGGGCCCAACCAAATCAATCCTGGCAAGAATCAGTCACATCATATTACTCCTGTGGGAGGAAGCCATGACATGCCAATGATTCTCTTGAACATGAGGCTAAGCAATGCCAATAATGTTAATCCAAGGCACTCAACACCTGCGAGTAAAATGGGTCTCTCAGCTTTACACTATAAGCATCGTTTACCCCACATTGCTTATGTCCCTGCCAAACGATGATCGTTTACATTTTCATCACCATCCACATTAAATGCAAACGCAACCATATGCAATCCTACCAATATATCCCAGTATCAAGAATCAAATTCCGTAAAATCTTCACTGATTAAAGTCACCGTGGTGGCTAACATAACCAAATCTAATTCCATAGATTTGAACTTTAGGATTTGGTGATTACAAATATAATCATGCCCTCAACGGATACCTCGTTTCAACACTTGAGGTCTTGGTATCGATCCCTAGTGGGGGTGGTTAACAGTGAAGTGTCAACTGACAGTGGGGTGTATTAACAAGCTAACAAAAAAAAAGCCCTCAACGGATTATAAATTAAACAGTCTGATTTGGCCCAAAAGGTAGTTAGCGTAAATTATTGGAATATACAAGATCTTAAAAGGAAACAAGCAGCTAGGTTTATCTCTCTCCCTTTCCTTTTAAATTAAGGATCTCTGTCAACTTCTGAAGTATGGGTAATGGGCCCACAACTGAGCCAAATCGAGACTCTATAAATATGATTTGTACATCATCAATGAGAATCCCAGTTCTGGCTTTTAACATTCACAGGATGGGCAAACTATATTGAATGTTTGACATGATTTAGATGGACAATGGGATCCTTGCATTAGAGTCCATAAAATGGATAGTTCAAAATGCTTAATTGTCCATTTGATGAATGATCTAGGCAGCGTTCCCATTTTATACAACATAGATGGTTCAGATCTAAGATAACAAGGCCCATAAACATACCCAAAGGGAGGCCCACAACATGCATAATGGATGCACTAGTTATAAGATTAAGAGAAAAGGCCTAAAGGGAAACCCACAAGGGGCCACGCATAAAAGGCTGTTGGTCTGCACAAAAGGGCCCAAAGGGCTAGCCAAATAATCCAAGCAATGGGTCCATATGAATCCCTTTACCAAAAAAGAACACTGCAATACTAAATGGGACATAGGCCCATATCATTTCAGAATGCAAGGTAGCCCAAAGGGCTGGCATTCGAGCAAAATAGAAGAGGATGGAAACCCGAACGTTAGGCCTAGTCATCGCCCCTACCTTCTCTCTCCAACCCCAGCCACCATCGAGATTTCTGACAGCAATGGCAATTTGAGCCACCCTTGCCGAAAACAATGGCAGCTATGACATTGGCCAGAGAAGAGAGATCCAATCCCTTTGAAACCCTCAACCCAAATCATTGCAGACTGACCTTCAATCAAAAGCCACCATACATTGGGATTTACAGCAATTCAAGTGACCAAAGCTCCAACTTACAACCTGCTTCAATGGAAGACAGTGTCCATGGAGTCCTACACTCATTTCTACTGATATAGGGGTGTCAGATCCCAAACTAGGAATTGAAAATGAAGCAGAGGGAGAAGGTGAATGCAAATGGAACCCACGAAAGATCTTCAGCAACTACATGAGGTGTTTTTTTAAGCTCACGACAACTATTAATGACTATCACAATCTCCTACAAGCGATGGTTGCCCAGGCACTCCAACTTCCTTCCAATCCATTGTATGCGAACCAGAGGCTATCAATTTTAAGGGCCATTGGATATGGGTATTACGGTCAACTGAGTATGGGGATATGAATGTCCGATTTGCTGATGCCGACCATGGTTGCCAACAGCGGCTAGGCCGCGATTCAATTTTAATGGGTTTATGAAATCCCTTTAGGGCATGTTTGGATTCACATATATGATTGTATTGCATTGTATTATTGTACAATTTTGGTATTCATAGCACTGTAGACCGTATCCTTCCATTTTATCATTGACAAACATAATGTTTGGTATAGAGTAGGTTTGTATATGTAAACAGTGGATATTTTTAATTCATTATTTGTTGAAGGATCAGACTCGGTAGTGGTAGAGTACATATAACACAAAACATATACAAAATAGGATTAATGCGGGTGATTAATGGTCAAGTGGTCCCCATCACCCACGTACCGAAATTTTCCAAAAAAAAAAAAAAAACCTATGAAATAATAGATACATAATACAATTAATAAAAATTAAGTAAAATATGTCCATTAACTAAAAAAAAAAAGCTCTTCCTGAGCACTTTTAGAACTGAGTTTTTCAATGGAAGAAGATGGAGGATAATATTTTCTTTTATAGCCATTCTCGAAATAAAGTTTGTATCGATCAATGGAGTTCATTACTCCCACACTAGATGACATGCAAAGGTCATGTCCTGAGTTTCAGGAGGTGAATCCATCTCCCAGATACACTGCTGATATGTAATGTTGTTAAGAAGACCTCCCTTTACAGAAAATCGGATTCGGGGGTATTGCTTCAGACAGCCTCTTCGTACGGTATAAGAGAGAACTATCTCCACTATACGCAACTGCTCCTGTAAAAGAAGGTACATGGAGACTAACTGTATCCAGGACTCTAAAGATGGATACTCTTAACATAAAACTCTAATCACCTTTTGTCCCTGAAACTGTAATGGAAAGAAAATAAACTATCTAATTTCATAGAATCTATTAGAATAATTTTTAGAATGCGGAATAAAGATGGATTTACACAAGATTCACGTAACGACTGAACTCATCTCATATTTGTCGTAGCCGACCCGGAAGAGGCTAACAACTAACCCCACGTCTCAGATGTGGTCGAAAAAGGACGATCTCATCTCTCACAGGAGGTGAGGATGAACGAAGAAGTAGAAGGAGGTCGTAGAAAGGCGCTATGGACCACCAAACCATTGCCTACTATAACTTTTTTTTCCGCTGGCGGTGCAGTGCAATGAAAGCGTTGCATTGCATGATGCATTTTGGAATGATAGCAGAGACGCATGTCCTTACAATCTGGTTCGACGACGTACTTAGTCAGCACGTGTACGCCGAATTTGAATTCGAAATCAAATGTCGGGTAATGTATTATTTTATATATAAACAATGCAATACAATTTGGGTCATTGATCCAAACACGCCCTTATTCAAATCTAGATGCTGGCTACAATATTGTATGCCAATTCTCAATAATGAGATCAATGGCTCATATCTGAGTCTGGATATCCACGAATGGACGGTCCAGATCTACACCTAAAAATTCAGCCTAAAAAATCCATGAAATGAATTTAACCAGAGATTCACCATAGCCGATGCATAGATGGCTCTAATCCCAACTGTAAACTATATACAAAATTGCAAACAAAGGACCGTGCTATGCATCGAGAATGGAGATCAAATAAACTAATTACACGACATACCTGATTGGGGCATCATCACTATAGGCTTGATGTTGTATTCTTCTGCACCTTACACCCTTCAGAGAAGCACTGTGATGAGATTAAAAGCTTCAGTCCTATGTAGGCTTGGGGACCAACTCTACTTATATAGTTTAAAAGGTTGAGGAGTTTAAAATCCATCAAAACTCCTCTCACTATAGCCTCCACATGAATTTGTTAATCCTAGTCTAAACAGAACACTGTGTGCATGACACAATTGTATCACACCACCCCTTACACGATTTTAGATAAATCACAATTGAGTGGGATCCACTAGTACTCCTAATCACACTATCCAACCCTTAGGATAATTCAGACCGTCGATCAATAAGTCTCACCTTATAGAATATTTACAATTTTCTATTCCTGACTTCCTCTTGTACGCCTCTGTTAAACCGTTGGATTTTCTGATGTAGAACAGGTCGCGGACAGTTTCATGGCTAAGATGGATCAGAAAAGGCCCGGTCGACGACAGAAGTGATCCAGACTGTCGGACCTTAGATCGGGCGTTTCTTGCAATCCGGAATGAGTTACCTGACGTAAAATATATGATTTTGGGGTAGAACGAGCTACTTTAGTCAACCAACCCTACTATGCCGGGTTGTGACGCTCGGAATTGCAAAAAACCCCTGGATCGACGGTCGTTTCCCTGCTTTAATTTTGTTTTTACTATAAATAGTAAGTTTTAGTTTGATTGTAACTCTTCATCCGTCGGGCTTTAGGAGTTGCGCCCAACGTGAAAAGAGCATAGAATAATTAGGAGAACGGTTTGGTGAAGCCAAATAGGACATTTACTATTTTTGGCCGAAAACCTTGCGCACTAGTAGACATTACGACCGTCTATAAATAGTAAGTTTACTATTTATAATAAGTCGCGGATTCTAGGAGTTTTAGTTGTAGTTTGATTCTGATTTCTTTCCCATTGCTTGGTACCCCTATTTAAAGGGTTGTGAACTCATTTTTAGTCATTAATTAATCAAGTTCGAATTTATTAGAATTTATTTCTATTTCCTGCTTTCTTTCCTCGTGGATTCGAGAAGTCTCTGTGAGGAGTCCAGAGAAGCTCCGTGGATTCGGAGTAGTTATCCTCATCACGTTCATCCCTGCATCAATTTTCGTTGAATCCGTCAAACCATTATTGCCGCAATGCCTCGTTAAACAGGTCTCTCTCTCTCTCTCTAATGCTTGGGCTCAGCTTAGCATAAAAATTTTCAGGTGGACTATTTTGCCCCTACTATGAACAATGTGGGTCAGGCTTGGACAAAGCTTGGTCTAGCCCTAACTCGGCCGGTTGACACCCCTGGCATGAACCCTTGTGTTCTCATTGGCCCCAAAATTCAGGCTATCTAAACATGTGTGGTTACATGTAACACCCTGAAAATCGGGGGTCGAGCATAAACTCAACTCCCGAGTTCCAACGCATCACTTATGCAACAAAATGAATGATGATTGAATGTTGTCTGTATTAGTGCATTGAACATGAGTGAGATTAAGCCAAAACAGCATATCATACTCCAGAGACAGTTAAATTGCAAGCGGAAGACTGTGATAGATAAATAACATATATAAACTATGGTGAGTCTCCAGAGTGTGATGATGTTACCAGGTTAATTATTTACAAGTACAATTCTAAAATATAACTAATGTGAGAAAGTGTAATGTCTCCTATCCCAAATACCATAGCCCCGTCAATACAATACCAGGTCTTCATAGACCTGTCAGAGAGTTACATGTAGGAGAACTCCTCCTCAACATCATAGTAGTAGTCCGGCTCTGCTTCATAAGCATCGCCATCACCTGAAACTCAACAAATCTGGTTGGTGTGTACAACACCGTCCCGTAACGTGGGAGTGAGTGATCAACTCAGTGGAACAATAAAGCATAGGTTAACATGCTATCAATTCAGTCAAGCAGTAATGATAAAGCAGTAAAAGTAAAATCAAACACTCCTAATACTCTTATTAATGCAAGTATGAATGCAGTCATGATGTATGCGCTCACCACACCCTCCCTCGTGCGACACCATCTTACGTTCGCGGCATGCTTTCATCCTTCAGTGCTCCACATCTTCCAGGCACATGCAATGCATGATGAGCATGATTACCGAGTATTTATTAGTCCATTTCAAACAGCAGGATTGGGAAACTAAGGTACCTCCCTGTATTATTCCCAAAATGACCATCTAAGGATCTCTTCCAGTTAGTCTAGGTTAAGAGTTATCTGACGTGGTGTGTTTTCTAGGTTACTGCAAAGGCTGTCAGGGCTCAGGAACGCACAAAGGTTCACCACTCACTCCCCCATTACCTCTATTACCTTCATCTACTATACAGAAACAGCCTAGTTCATACTCTATACACCGCGATAAAACTCTAAGGTTCACCGCAATTTCAGAGTATGCTCGAGGTCACTACAAAGGGCTGTCAGGGCTTTTGCTCGTAATCGTTGCACCACTCCCCATCACCTTATCAATGTAGGCCGACAGCAAGAATATAGTGTCTCATACCACCATAATCAGCTCACGAGTCTAGTTGCTCACTGGTCACTACGGGGAGGCACGTGACCCCAGCGTAGGCCGACAGCTCGACCACGGTGTCCCATACCACCATGCCCGGCTCATGAGTCTTAGCGGATCGAGGTACTATGGTTAAAAGGGATTTCACTGGTAAGTTTGGTATCCTAGGTTCAAGCAGAGGCGTCCAAACATGATGAACATACATAAGACAGATCGGGTTACTTGACGAGCTCGGCTAGCTCCAGCGCACAACAAGTTAAACGATATGAAGCGCATAAGCACTTCGTGTGGCCAACCACTATCGCCAACCGAAGTACAACTCGGGTTTGTTGAACACATCTCACGTGGCAAATGATTCTCAGCCACGAATTCAATCCCGTTACCGATTGCCTGGACTATAATCATAGCCCCAAACACAATCAATTGCAGATAGATAAAGCAGTAGTAGTGGATCAAGATTCAACTCATACAATCAAGGTCTGGTATTATCCGTTTAGGGCTGCCAGGGCTGTTGCACGCACTCGTTGCTCCACTCCCCCATCACCCATGACGGATCATACAACGTAAATAGGAATTTAAACATTGCATTACATAGATAAAATCATACAATCAGTTGAGCATGTTATGAAGTACAACATGAGCATGAGTTTATACATATTCAATTCCTAATCACATAGATATCTAAAGAAATCATACACATAGTTAAAGTAGTTGAGAATCATATCTCAACACCCTTAAACATTACAATTTACTAACTACTACTCATTCAGACATTTCAACAAACACTTTAAAATACATACATCAACATACATGACATATGTTGATCACATAGGTATAAGGCCAAATCCTTTCACTAGGGAGTTACCCCAATCATAACACACATACACCCACGACGGATAGTCATGGCAAGCAGGAATCCAAGTTCCATGTTCCTTTAGTCATTTCCACAAACACTTGGGCCACACATTTTTGCATATATAGTGTATATTGGCCGTGGCGTGATTTAGGGCAAATCCTTTCGTCAAGGGGGATCGCCAATACAACAATCATATATCCATGACAATTAGTCATGGCGAGCACGAATGAGAATTCTATACTCATTCGGTCATTTTCACAAACACTTAGAATACACTATTACCACATACATGGTGTATGTTAACAAAACATGTATTAGGGCTATCATTTCACCAAGTAAGTATTTTGTCCATGTATAATATATTCATACAGCAAATAATCATGGCAAATACATCTTCAAAATTCATACGTATACGATACTTTCTAGAATACATAATTTCAACATACATAGTGTATATAAGCAAAACATGTATTAGGGCGAGTCCTTTCGCCAAACACGTATTTTATCCACATATAATATATGCATACAACAAATTAATCATGTCAAAACACATTTCCAAAATTTGTATGTATATGATACTTTCTACAAATACCTAGAGTATGTAGAATTCCATATTTTCATCTTTAATCGAAACGAAAAACAGACAGCACTTTGTATGTGCAATTGCATGCAGATCATGAATCTATCATTATCTGACATTGAAAGCGTTGAAAACCATAACCTATACATCTAAAGTCCACACCTTTTATCGTAGAATCGTAACGAACTAATAGGTTTGCTAAGCTTCGTATACGGCAGTTTGGTAACCTATAGAACGAAATAGGTTAGCTATTTCATAACCTACAACCTATACAACCCAAAACAGGTTAGGGTTAGGGTTTCTTACCTAGAAACGGAGCTGGAATCACCGGAAAAGCGATTAGAACGAGAGTGGTGGAACTCGTGGAGCGGCAGGGAAGCATGGCAGGGAGATTCTCCACATCTCCCACGCTTTCTCTCTCTTTTCTCTCTTCTCTCTAGGATTTCTCTCAAATTCGTATGACTACAATGAGAGAGGGTTTAAGGTCCTTATATAGCCTAAAGACTCACCGAAATAGACTCCAGGTCAAAGTATACTTAGGTTATAACCAAATTGGGTCAGTTTCAGCTCAACGGAGGACTTCTGCAGGCCTCCTTGAGCCAAAGGTCGGACTTAAGCTCACAGACTATGGATCTAGGTTCCATTAGTTTTCGTTTCAGTTGAGATTCCAGATCACGCATGGCGGACCAGTTTCAGTTCAACGGTCAGCGGATCTCGATCGGAGATTCTGAGTACATGGATATGTGTATGAAATTTCTCCTGATCCGAGGGTGTAATTTGGTTTGATTCTGACGGTCTGGTTGCTTAAAACTGATCCGCAAGCGAGAGGTGCCAGATTACTATTTGAGATATTTTATTTTGAATTAATTTCACATTTCTCACACTCCCCGCTCCGAGCTTAAGCGAATGGCACTGGGACACTATCTGGAGTTGATTTCCGAGATGGCTGTCAAGCCCAGCAAGGCAGTCCTAATTCCTTAACTTCGTGTTATTCGGACTTCCGACGTGCAGTCCAGATCTGATGCGGAGTTTCGAGATGCTCCCGAGAGCAACCGAGTAATGAGATTGATCCTAGATTTTAGGGTAACCTAGCGTCAATGATTCTACAAGTTTTTGGTCTTGCAGATCGTATTTAAAGTGATTGGTGCGAATTTCACAGGTACTCTAGTTTAACACTGGCTAATTCTCGCCTAATTTCTAAAGGATTTAGTGCTGGGTGATTTCGGTCTGAGGTGGTACTTGGGCTTTTGTAGTTTGTATATAAAGTGATCCAAGTTATACTACTTAGCTAGTTTAAGATAGTGTCTAGGGTGAAATTACTTAGAAAAATTGAAAGAGCAAGGTGGTGAAGGGTGGGATTTGTGAAAGAAAAGGATTAAGAAGCGATTTTAAACTATGGGATTCAGTTCTTACGAGTTACTAAGGTGTTAGGAACGACCCATTGCCTAAGGACGTCTAATTCCAGGTTGGGAAAAATCCGGGCTGTTACATTACATCATGTAAAATCATGCTTAAAACCTTTAGGACCATAAAATGTAGCCCCGTTGAGTTTTCAGATGGCCTGATTTTTGGATGTCAATTCCAGTATGGAGTGCATAAAACAAGACGGTCCTGCACGTATGATTTTTCGTGGTGGGCGTCCCTCTCCATCTCAACTGTTACCTGTGGCGTGGCCCACCCGAATTTTGGATTGGCCTGATTTTCAAGCAACAATGAGAACACGAGAAAGCGCACATGATGGACAGGTTTCATGTCATCCACACCTAAAAAGCGTTGCAGGAAC
This sequence comes from Magnolia officinalis, assembly GCA_021015155.1. Taxonomy (NCBI): domain Eukaryota; kingdom Viridiplantae; phylum Streptophyta; class Magnoliopsida; order Magnoliales; family Magnoliaceae; genus Magnolia; species Magnolia officinalis. Next base: position 35,432 of record JAJHSJ010001327.1, on the reverse strand, counting down.
GTGGATTGCGTCCTACCCCTTCGGTCTCCAGCTGGGAACGAGCAGGAGCTTTGAGTGGCGATCATGATATATGGGTTTTATCCACACCGTCCATCCATTATTTGGTGGAATTTTATGGGATCATACCAAAAGTTAGGTAGATCCAATGCTCAAAGAGACCACACCACAGGAAGAAGGGGTGATAATAATTCTCACCGTTGAAACTTTCCTAGGCCCACCGTGATGTTTACTTTCCATCCAACCTATTCATAAAGTTACATAAACTTGGATGAAGTGAAAACACAGATATTAGCTCGAAAACTTCCGTGGCCTCCAAGAAGTTTTCAACTATAAAAGTTTAATCCCCATCGTGTGGTCCACCAGCTTCTTGGATCTTTCTCATTTTTGGTCTTATATCTTGAAATGCCACGGAAATATGGATGGACTGCATGGATAAAATACATCACGGTGGCCACTCAAAGCTCCTGCCCATTCCCAGCCAAAGATGGGCCGGGTGGGACACAATCCTCTTTCGACAGCTAGGCACGTTTTGTGTACCATAGTTTCACATTTTAAACTATAAATCATGTGGTAGCAGCATGTCTCCTCAGATCAAACTACATTTTCTCTCCAGCTAAGCATCAAATCCTGAACTACTGGCTTGAACATCAAAACTCTACTAAGTTCATCAAGGTTCAAGAAAGAAGTGTTGAAACATATCCTAAAACTAATTCCAAAAAATAGGTAGGACATGAGTGGGGCATCAGTTTTCATCGAATGAAGTGTTGAAACATCAATATTCCAAAAGAGGACGAGGCCACCGGGACGAGAGCGATCCCTTCCCCTGCATGTCAATTAGATTCGTCATTACAGGAATCATCCATCCGAATGATAAGCCCGAGTGGGCCCTGACAAGGCACATGCATAAGCATCCAGGCTAGGGGCAGGAGTTGCCTCACATCGACTAAACCTGTTGTTCCAGTTCTGCCAAAATTGTTGAAGCCCGGAGGAGTCGAATGCCTTGTAAAGAACCTAGAAATCAAATCATAATTTGATTTGGAGCTCAACTCTAGATTTATCATGATATTTGGGCAAGATGGTAAAGACCCTTCTACTACTTTTTCAGGCCGCGCCTCCCACCTACACCACTATAAATACCCCTCCTATCCCACCAAAAATCAAATTAAGAACTCTCTCTCTTATGTGTATTTTTTTAGATTGTGCCTAAATTATCCTGGTGGTAGACTCGTTGGTGCCCTTTACAGTGTCATTTTAACTAACTCGAGGGCATTTACTGTTATAAGTAAAGACAACACAATCTATGATTCAAGTTAGGCATTTCTTCTCCTTCATTTCTTTTACTAACATAAGCTAGTTGCCATTCAATGTTATATGCAAACATGTTTTTCTCCTCAAGTAGTTAGGCAACACAATCTATGATTCAAGTTAGGCATTTCTTCTCCTTCATTTCTTTTACTAACATAAGCTAGTTGCCATTCAATGTTATATGCAAACATGTTTTCTCCTCAAGTAGTTACCTAATGATAATTTCCATGTCACCTTGGAAAATGAGATTCAAAATAAAGTATTTATTTGGATTCCAAGTGAAAATTTTAAATTTAGTAGACAACAGTCATATTGTTTCTTGTAGCAAGGTTTCTAATTATATAATAATGACTACTTTTTGAAATTCATCTCTCCAAGAACCCTACCTATATAATCAATGCAATGAGTTATAGGATACTCTAGCTGTATATGACACTTGATAGGCATGCACTAAAAAAAAGTACATGGTATGTATTAACTAAAATAAACTAAGTAGATTCTAAATCCCACTGTCACCTAGTGTGGCAATCCCGAGTCCACATTGGTTCAACAATCCTAATCTGTGATTCACGGACAGTTATAGTTATTTCTGGAAATAGAATCCGTGGGTTTTTTTAAAAAAAAAAAAACCTTTCTAATAAATAGACAATCACATAAGCTTCATTTTTAGTAATAAATAGACAATCACATAAGCTTCATTTTTAGTTCGAAAATGGATTATGTGCTGCCCAGGTGAGGGTGTCCGATTACTGTAGGGCCCACCTTGATGTATGTATTACATATCCCTGTTGTCCATCTGTTTTTCTAAATATTTTTTAGATCCAAATGTAAGGTGGACTATACCATATGAAGCAATGGTGATTGATCATTAAAAACTTAGCTGATATTTTATTTTCCCTTGATCCAGGTTTGTGTGAGCTTACTAACATATTTGATGAAAAATAAACATTACTGTGGGCTTTTGGAAGTTTTCAATGGTGCGGCGTTTAATCAGCACTGTTTCTTATAATTTGGTCCACCTGAGGCTTGGATGTGCTTTATTTTTGGAATCATATCCTAGAACTGATTCCAAAAAATAGGTGGACGGCATGGATATAGAATACGGTGGGCCGCATCATTCCATGAATGGATCTTATCCACTTGTTCATCCATTTTTTGGTATCATTTTAGGGTATAAGCTCAGAAATGAGGCTTATCATACAAGGCTCAAGTGGCCACACAACAGGGATTAAATTCTTACCGTTGAAAACTTCTTGGGGGCCACATAAGTTTTGGATGGAGATGATATTTGTGTTTTCTCTTCATCCAGGTCTATGTAACTTTATGAATAGGTTGGATGGAAAATAAACATCACGGTGGGCCCTAGAAAAGTTTCAACGATAAGAATTATTATCATAGTTGCTTCCTATGGTGTGGATCTGCCTCATTTTTGAGCTCGTAGGGCCTGTTTGGTCAGGCAGATCCCACGGTATTAGGAGGGATGGGATCAGCAATATCCTGGGATAGGCATGACGAGCCAAACAGATCTGGTGAACTTGTCCCGGGATATGAGCAATCCCATGGATCTTAAGACAATCCACTGACATCACCATCATTACCTTAAAATTGATCCTATCCCTTGGTTGGATGGATTGGAAGGTAAAGTCCCGGGATATGCACGGCATGCCAAACAGACCCAGTGAACTTGTCCCGGGATATAAGCAATCCCATGGATCTTAAGACAATCCACTGACACCATCATCATTACCTTAAAATTGATCCCATCCCTCCTAATACCATGGGATCTGCCTTGCCAAACAGGCCCTAAAATGATTTTAAAAAAATGGATGGACGGCATGAATAAGACCCATACATCACAGTGGCCAACTCAAAGCTCATGCCTGTTCTTGGCTGGAGATTGGGGGGCTAGGACGCAATCCCTTCACATATGTACAGGGGTTTAGAATTTAATTACTAAATCAATTTTGATATTTCTAATTAGTGTATGTTTATAATATTTGATGCAATGGTGGTAATAAGTCCATTGAAATATATGCTTTGCCCGAAAATAATGAAATTCTAAATTTCGGATGGGCCACAAGTACAAGATCATATCCGAGTGACTAACCAATAATTTTTAATCATTCATTTACATGGGTAATGTTTGGACAAGGAAAATCATTATATTAAAGTAATTATAGTGATGCAATTGATAATCTAATTATTTTGGTATATCATCATTACATCACATGCCCAATAAATTAATAGTCTAGTGATACATAGAGCTTTAGTCGAGTCGAGTTAGCTAACCGAGCTTGCCCAAAAGTATACGCTGGCACTTAGAAAAATAACTCGACTCGTGTACAACTCTAATAGAAATATACACTACTCTAAATCCAATTTGCTCGACTTGTGTGTAGCTCTAGTGACACATGTTACATCGTGAAACTCTTGAAAGGATTTTAGATGTAATCCAGCTTATACTTTGGATTCAAAACTCACTTTTGAAAGGGATTTGGAACATTGATTTGAAACCCCAAATTACTTTAGGGGGCCAAACTATATATATATATATATATATATATATATATATATATATATATATATATATATAGAGAGAGAGAGAGAGAGAGGAGAGAGAGAGATGAAATCACACCGACCCAGCTAATTCGCTCGCTACATGTCAGTTCTTCAGCACTTTTTCTCAAGCGCGAAAAATTTTCAAAAAACAAAAACAAAACCACCTCTCTTGATTGATAGATCGATCGAAACCCGTAAGCCATGTTGCTAGCACTCCGATCCAGGATCCCCAAAATGTCCATCCCTCATCTGCGCTTCCTTTCCAGCCATTTAAGTGGGGCTCACCCAAACCCACAACCCACCCCCGAAAAGCCCACATCCGCCCATTACGACCATCTAATCAGCTCCGCTGGCCAGTCCCGTGACTTCCCCGCCATCCATTCCTTCCTCACCCAACGCGTCAGATCCGGCTACTTCAACACTGCCAGCACCTTCAAATTCCTCACCCTGGTGGACCCCATCACCCTCCCCACCATCCTCTCCCCCCTAATCGAAACCATCTCCGCCCTCGAAATGGGCTATGGCCGGAAGAACGCCTTCGATTCCCTCATTGCTTGCCTCTCGAAATCCCACACCTAGCACGCCCGCTACGTGCTCGACGAAATGCTCCAGAGAAGACTCGGCGCCAATGCTTGCACCTTCTACCCTCTAATCTCCTCCCTCAGCCGGAAGAAGCAAATGGCCGACGTATCGGACCTCCTCGACCTCATGAAAGGAGAAGGGATACTGCCCGACACCACGTGTCACAACTACGTGCTGTCAGCGCTCTGCCACATCGGGGACCTCCCTGCTGCGGCGCAGACTCTGAATTCAATGTTGGGAGAGGGGTTGGAGGCCGATACACTGACGTTCGACGCGTTGGTGTTGGGGGCTTGTCGGGTGGGGAGGTTTGATGGGGCAGTGGCGTTGGTGAGGAGGATGGAAGAGGAGGGGGTGAGGGGTATGTATAGCACCTATGCGCATGTTATCAGAGCGCTGTTGGCAATTAGAGGGTATGAAGAAGCAGTGGAGTTTGTGAGGAGGGTTGGAAGTAGAGATGGAAGATTGGATGGGGAGAATTATGGAGTTTTAGGGAGAGGATTGGTGTGGAAAGGAAGGTGGAATGAGGTGAGGATTGTGGTAAGGGAGATAGAGGAGAAGGGGTTGGAAATTGAGGAGAAGCTCCATGATGCTTATCATTTGCATATGGAGGACAGTAGTGTGATTTGACATGTGATCATTTATCAGTTGAGGCCGCCATGAGCCTTCCCTGATAAGGGATTTCAAGCATTAGTTGTGCAGTACTTATAACTAGGTGGCACTCCCACTTTGATCCTGCTCATGCTTCCTACCTGTTTATGCTTGAAGACATTTTGAAACAGACCCATTTCCACTTCAAAAGAATGTGGAGGAAGAGAAAGGTGGACAAGGGTGTATGTGGATTGTGGAACATGTATGTGTGATCTACTCGATGAGTGGACGGGATGATTCAATTTGCTAGGTTTACAGAAAGTCTTTTCTCCTGTAAACTGACTTACAAAGATCTTGACATTGCCTCCTAACCCAACTCAGGAGCATCTAAAGGAGTGGTGTACGTAGCTTTACTTGCATATGAAAACTGAGCACAATTGCATGATGTCGGAGCCAGCCATCAGGAAATCCCTGTTTTGCATATGAAGTCTCAAAAATCATGCCAAGCTGGTTGTCAGGTAGGCATGCATATATGATGTATTTGGACTTCTAATCAACTTCTTTTAGACTGTTCATTTTAGTTATTTATTTGGTTGTACACGCATGGTCCACATGATTGTCTCATCTATTGATCGTAAATACACTAAAAGAAATTGGGTTTCACTAACATCCCCAGACATATTTGAATGGCACGTGGGATGCCCAATCATTGATCGGGAAGGTTCATTCGCGCTGATTGGATGATCTTAACCCTTTGACTAGGGCCATTTGTTAATACCGTTCATTGTTTTACGAGACATAGTTCATATTGTTAGATTCATCAAACCCAAATGCTGCTTTGGAATTATAAGCGATACAGAGTGGAATCTATCTAATAGATGTTTTAAGACAATGATTAGAGGAGCCTTTTTGTTTCTCCTCTCGATCTTAGTTGTCTGTTTTCCATGCTACTGATCAAATGCATAGGGTCATCTGATTGCATGATTTTTACAACATGGCTTGCTCCTAGTTATATGGATGAATGAACTATTTAAATCGATGAGGTGTCACCCCATGTGCCATTTAAAAGCTTCAAGGACATTGCTAATGTCCCCATTATAAGAAATAGATTTTCAGACATGCCTTCCCATGTGGCATTTGTTTTTTTCTTCGATTTTTTATATTCTCCAATGAAAAAATTACTTATAATCTTTCAAATAGATCACTTTCTATTTTACATCCATCCATCCCTTTTTATGGGGGGGATAAGAACCTTCTATTTTACTTCCATGCCTCATTTTCTGAGTAAGAATAGTCTACAATACTTGTTTCAGGTGGTACATAAAACAGCCAACTCTATGGAGCTTACTATGTTGTATGTGTGAAATTCACCCTATACATCATGTTCTATCGTCGTTGCTAAGTTAAAAATCAGCTAGATCCATAACTCAGGTGGGCCACATCACAATGAACAATTGAGGTGGGACCACAACCATAGGTTTGCATTTGGGGCCAACATCTCATATATCTTTCATCAAACCCATTAATCAGGTACAAGTCACAGGAACAGAGAACATACCAAATTCACCTTGATCCAAAACTCATGAGGGACAAACCACATGAACTAAGAGGTTTTAGAATAATTTATTGTCACTGATGTGGCCCATATAAAATTTAAATCTGGCGTATGCAGATAGTTCAAATGACATGCTTCACTTGATGGACCAATTAGATTTTACATATACAACATGGTTGACCCCAAAAACTTAGTCATTTAATGTGCACTAATCCAGGGGATAACCGTTGCTAACCATACCCAATCACATGATCCCGCCATAACTCTATACTACATTCAACCGGCTTCAGATCTGTAAATCCATCCATCATCCTCACCATCCATCTAATGTAACCTTTTTCATCACAACCTATCACACTATCCTTGTCCCCCTCAAAGAAGAAAAAGGTTGATGTAAAGGCCTGCGGGAAGTTATCATTGGATGGACCATTACAAATTCTCTCACAGTATGTTAATCTTCTCTACGGTCCGTTTGGATTCATAGAGAGGAAAGGAAGCATTGTTTGCTATGAAATGATCACTTTCGTTGTTTTCAACCCTTTTTGTGGAAATTTGTAGGAAACACCATTTCCTACTTTCTTTATTAGAAAATAAAGTCGCTGAGAAAATAAAGTCTCTGAAAAGTCGATGTTTAGTTGGTTCATATATGGAATCGCAATTCATGCATTGACCTAGTTAATGTGTGGAACATGTTTATATTTATGGGTTTGTTATCGGTACCCTGGGATTGGACACAAAAACCCATGACTAGGTAGAGTTGTGATCCATAGATCTCAGTGCATTGGCTATGACCATACAAGTACTTGGACATACCTGTACTATATTGATTACTCATCTTGTATTAAGGGGATTGACTTAGAGTCAGGATCAACAGTCTCCACCTTCAAGCCCAACTCTATGTCGTTGTGCCTTCGCCCTACCCCACAATGTGTGAGTGTGACATGGATAGTTCCCTGGGTTGGGACCTTTGATCACTCATATTGGTAGGATCGCATGCAAGTTATTAGTTTGGGAAGCCAATCATGCTTACTATACTCGTGGACTAGCTTCGTCAAATTCCTTAAGGATGTATTAACGGAGAGATCTTAATTGATACTACTTTGGCTCACTCTATGAGACTATTTGGAGGCCACTAGAAGTGGATATGGATAGGTGGTTTCATTAAAGTCGTTAAAGTCTATACAATTCATCATAAGATCTACTTGGTCTGCTCGGCACATTAATATGTAGGCTGATCTTGGGATTTGGACCGTACATTGTATTTTAAAGGCAGGGTGGCACTTATATGATTTCTGATTAGCTAATCATAAGTTTTCAACCATTAACTTTGGGTCTTAAGGTCCAGAGAGTTGTGTCTATCACATTTTAGGAGTTGTGGCCAAGTAGCGTCTATCACACTTCAATGGGTGTGGCTGGATGGTTTCGTCAATGTTGTCAAGTCTAGACAATTCAACATGGGATCTAGCTGGTCTGCCCTAGACATTAGTATAAGGGTCGATCTTGGGGTTGGACCGTACATCAAGTGTTTTAATGGTCAATAAATATTGCAATAGTTTCTTATTGGTTAATCATAGGTTTTCAATTGTAAACTTTGAGTCTTAATGGTTTATTTATTTTAAACTCTACTTGATAGACATCATTAAGATATATGTTGATCCACTCCATGGGGGGCATGAGATTGCCCAAGGATGGCAAGGTGTCCCGTATCCGTTATGATACAGCCGTATCGGCCGACACCATTACGGGATACGTGGTCAAAACGGGCACCCCCCCTATTCTGTGACCGTAACGGCCGTTACAGGCCTAGAAAATAGGGGGGGAAAAAAAAAAAAAAAAGCATACCTTTTTTTTTCTGTCATTCTTCTTCTTCATCTCCTTCTTCTTCTCCTTCTTCCTCTTCTTCTTCTTCTCGCCCTGCTGCGGCTGCGACCCTGCTGCAGCCCGGGCCTCCTCCTCTCTCTCTCTCTCTCTCTCTCTCTCTCTCTCTCTCTCTCTCTCTCTCTCTTCTTTCCCTCTTTTTCTTTTCGGTTTCCCTCTCTCTCCCATCTTTTTCATTTGAAATCGGAAGCGGATTGACTGGTGTACCACACACCAGTATAGCTGCTGTAAGTACATGTCATTCTAAGACAAGCGCTGACACTCCTCGAGCTCCGAGTTGTACGAACGGTTCAAAGGAGATCAAAGTTACATGGGCTCCACAATGATGTATTTATTATATCTACACCGTTCATCTATTGTTAAATATCATTTTAGAGCATTACCCAAAAAATGAATCGTATCCAAAGATCGTCTGGACCACACCAAAAATAACAGCGGAGATGATGATTTTCACCATTAAACAATTCGTAGGCCCACCATAACGTTTATTTTCCATCCAATCTATTCATAAGGTTAAAAAGACCTGAATGAAGAGGAAAAACAAATTTCATACTGATCCAAAAGTTCTATGATCCCAAAAAGGGTTTCAATGGTAGACGTTCAATCCCCAACTGCTTTTTGCAGTGTGGTCCACTTGATAATTAGATCTATATTATTTTTCGTGTCAAGCCTTCTGACGATCTCGTCAAATGAATGGACGGTTTAGATATAACACATACCTCATGATCAGACCCACATGACTTACTGACGTCTATACACATAGGTACACCAGGCTTCCAAAGAAATTGGACTCTCTGGAGTTACGCAGCACGCTTTTGTACACGTGCTGCGTGGCCCCACCATAATGTATATATTTTATCTATGTCGTCCATCCATTTTGTCATATCTTTTTAGGTCATGATCCAAAAAATTAGTAAGATCCAAATCTCAGGTGGACCACACTAGAGGAAACAGTGGTTATAGAATGCTCACCATTAAAATTTTCTCAGGGTCCACTGTAATGTTTATTTTTCATCTAACCTGTTAATTGGGTCACATTGACATGGATGAAGGGAAAACACACATGTCAGTTTGATTTAAAACTTTTGTAGCCCCCAATAAATTTTTAATAGTGGACGTTTAATTACTGTTGTTTCTTATGGTGCAATCCACCTGAGCTTTGGATCTGCCTCATTTTTGGACTCATGCCTTAAAATTATTTGGCAAAATGGATGGACGGTGTGGATATAACACATTCATCACGAGTGGGGCCCAAAAAACTTTGACACTCGTGTGCTACACTTCACAATTCGGGTCTCGCCTACTTCGAGCCTTAAAAAATTGTACACAAGACATGTATTAACTTAAAATTTATCAATTAAATTATGGACTGTAATTGCTAACTCACAATGCCAAAATCAAATTGTTTGAATAGTTTTAATTGTTAATTTGTGGACGCTTATTTTTTAAAATAGTGCCTTTTTATTTTTATTTTTTTTTCATGATTCACTATCCAATAAATGTCCACCAATTCATTAGTGGGATAATGCCAATAAATTGCATGAATTTGAGACTGATTTGGGGCATGGATTGGTCCTCCAAGTCAGTCCCAAATTGACAACGCCATCTACCTGAATTTAATTTCATTTTTTTAAAGAACTATTGGGAGAAATGATATCAAATTGTTAAGTATATAAATTAGATATTTATAAAATTAAATACATAAATTTTGTAGTCAAATTCAAGTTATCTGGTTCATAAATTCATCAGACAGTCCGATACAACTTCTCACCAAAGAGTGGACAGTTACACCACCATTAACATGTTCCAATTTATAAATGAATGCATATTTAGAATGTTTAAAATATTCCGGATTTAATCTATAGTTTTTCATATTTTTTGGTTTTTTAAAAAAAAAATTTGCTTCGTTACGGGCCGTTACACCCCCGTATCGTCGTTAAATCCCGTATCCGTATCGGTATCGGTATTGGAGGGCACCGTTACGCCAACCGATACTGATACGGGATACCTTGAAGGATGGTGACCACAAATAGTTGAGAGATTTGAACGATTAGGGTGCATAGATTATGTAGGTAAACAGGTTCTGTTTACAATAGTATACACCGCAATCTATAGGATGGTAGAGCACCATACTAGGTGTTACTTCCAAAACCCTAACCCTTCCATATATGAGATCCTATCCAGGAGGGAGAGAGCAAGAAGCCCTAGACGTACAAATTCCCCTTAGACGTCCTCACATGGAGAGCCAAAGAGAGGGGAAGAGAGAGGAATAGGTGGAAGATCTCACCCCTCATCTCCCTTCACCATGTGGGTACGCCCCTCCAGGGGCGTGGGGTTCACTTCTCAAATGGCTTAGGTTAGTCCTCACCCCTACTAGAGGAACTAAGGTACTCTCTCTCTCTCTCTCTCTCTCTCTCTCTCTCTCTCTCCCTACACTGGTGATAGATTAGGGGTGAGACTCCCGACATTGAGAGATCAGCCTGGTAAAATCTAGTAGGTCATTCCCACATAAAGGAATGCAGAAATTATGTAATTTATGCATTTTTCTTGAAGTATGTCATGATCATGATGACGATTAGTTAGGAATGCATAAAGTTTTGCTACATTTCTATTAAAATCCATCAAAGTGGCTCGTCCATTGATCATGGCCTGTTTCAATTTTTACATGCTCATGCTTCACACTAACCAATCAGATTTCTCACCCTCTTACACCAGTGATAGATTAGGAAGAGACTCCTGACGTTGAGAGATCAGCCTGGCAAAATCTAGCTGGCCATTCCCACGTAAAGGAATGCATAAATTGTGTAGTTTATGCATTTTTCTTGAAGCATGTCGTGATCATGATAACAATTAGTAAGGAATGCATAAAGTTTCGCTACGTTTCTATTAAAATCCATCAAAGCAGCTCATCCATTGATCATGGCCCGTTTCAATTTTTACGTGCCCATTTTTCGCACTAACCAATCAGATTGTTTTACACGTCATGAGGAACCACGCTTTAAAATTTCAACACAAATGGGTGCTCAGATTGGAAATCCATGGGTTCCAGCTTCATCATCGATGGGCGCAGAATCAACTTATCATATGGCTCAGGTCAGCCTTTGGCTCCTACCAAAGGAACTAAGGTGGTTTCTAGTACTCCTAACCTATGATAAATCGAGGTGAGACCACCTACATAAGGAGATCAATGTAGATAAAATCTAGTAGGCCATTCTCGCAGAAGGGTAGGCCATTCAGACGCATCCAAGTTTCAGGTGGGCTCCACCAAGTACTTTTATATGTTTTAGGCATGTCTTCGCATGATTTTAGAAGGTATGGCCTACCTGAGTTCCGTATACGGCTGATTTTTGGGATATCCCATAATTTAAAGGGGACCCATCAAATGCACAGTGTTGATGTTCGACACATCACGGTGGGGCCCACACAGCTCGACCTCATGGGAAGTTCCCATGAGCTCAACCGCATAGAACCTTTTCCATATATATATATATATATATATTCTCATTGTATTGTGCCATTCAGCTTCTACTTACAAAAGAGATGTGAGGAAGCAGGGCAAGGTAGCCTGAGAAACAGGTGTTGTGTTTCTCATATGATGGTTGTACAGTCCAAGATGGAGATAGGATTACTTTACAAAGAGAGACCGCCAATAATGTTGTGCTTTTATCTAGGTAAACTTCAATTGGATTCCTTTCCAATATGAGCAAACTATCTCCTCCTCTTGGTTTGACTAGGATGGGAAAACAAGGATGCTCATTTTGGGAGCAAGATTTCCTTGGCATGTTGATGTTACTGTATATTAGGATGAAACCTTAATTTAGCTGTTCTCTTCTCCTTTTATATATAGTTTGATTCATTCTATTTATACTTTCAATAATTTTATTGATTTTTCATATCACTATAAAACAACTTGTATATTATAGAACTGTATAACACCTGTTGCTTACTTCCCTCTCTCATCTTCCAACCTCCAACCCATCTTTTCTCTCATCTTCCAAGCTTTTATCTCTTCCTGACTTCCACTCATCATCACCTATGATTAAACCTAACCATTAACCCTGAATCTGACGCCATTATTGTCTCCTTAAACAGGTCTGTCTAGGGCTGTCAATGGGCCGAGCCTGGGTTAGTCTCAGCCTGAATTTTTAACTGTTTCAGGCTAGCCTGTCGGGCCGGGCCTATTTAAATTTCTGATTTTGTCAGGCCGAGAATGGCCCATTGACACCCTAGCTCAGCTCAGCATAAAAATTTTGGGGCTGGATTATTTTGGCCGGCCTTTGACAGAGCTTGGCCTGGTCTTCACCCAGCCCATTGGCACCCCTAGCATGCACCCTCTTCTTCTCATTGGCCCCAAAATTGAAGCCTTAGCGTAGTTGAGTTTTGGGATGGCCTGATTTTTGGGATGTCAATTCCTGACTATGCCTCTTCTAAATATAATTCAGATGGAACGCATAAAACAAGAAGATCCTGCACATAATCTAGAAGGTTTTTAGTTGTAGGCGTCCCTCCCCATCCCAACTGTTACCCGTGGTGTGGCCCACCCGAATTTTGTATTGGCCTGATTTTCATGCACCAAGGAGAACATGAGAAAGCGCACATGATGGACAGGTTTCATGTCATTCACACCTAAAAAGAGTTGTAGGATCTGACCTTCGTTTTGGGTGGGCCTCATGAATCCTCCTAGCCTTTCCATATCACACATGAATCGACAACTCAATCTTTGACAGATCCTGACTCAGACGAATTGGACTGATTCACCTCTTATGCAGGTGAGTCCCAATTCGACTCAAGACCCTGACATACAAGAGTGGGATTGCCCCATATCCAAAACCAACCAATAAAACAAAGCCGTTTGGGTATTTAAGTGTTCTAGGCCCTGGACTCATTTGATCAATGGTCTTTAATATGAACTGTTAATATAATTTACACAAAAGTAGATGTGTTAATATATTCATGTGTTTTACTTAAATTATTATCTTTAATCCCATTTGAATGCTCCTTCCAAAGACCGTTTGAACGATTCTCCAACCCATCTCATCTCTGGCTTTATCTAAGTATTTGCTAGCAATTGATAAAATCAGCTTAGTTGCTGCCAACCATGCCAGGCTCGGCCCAAAAGTTGATATAATTCCTATTTTCCACCAAAATATATCCTAATCTAATCGTTGTGCATGCGTGAACCATGCACAATGAATTATATATTTTAGAGGAATGAAATCAGAGGTCTACTTAAACATAAGTCATGGTTGGTGGTTGTAATGGGCTATTTCAGGCTAGACATGATCCGGCACAAGCCTCAAAAGTTTAGCTGGGACCATTGGCCCAACTTTACCAAGCTGGTTCCAAATTTTGATAAAATTCCTATTTCCTAGTCAAATGTTCTTAATCTATTCATTGATCAAATGGGTCACACATACACAAAGAAATAGACATTTTAGAGGAATGAAATTAATGATCCACATTCAAGATTGATGGATTGCTTAACCGAGGATTGAAATATTGGCATATTCATGGGTTATAACACATGTAAATATAAACTCAGATTGGGTGGGGTTAGGCCGAGCCAGGCCATCATCTGGTTGGGTGGGCTACCAGGCCCTGCACCATTCAAAGTCATGATCATGCGGTTACAAACCATGGACAAATACTTTTATGACAATGCTTATCAATTATACGACTTTGCTTGAATCCAAGCAGCACTAAAAAGATATTCTGATTAGATCTTCAGACCCAAATCCAGGTCATTACAATCTTCAGGTGGGCCATATGCAAACAGAAAACTCAAAGGTTCTAACATTCTACCCATCCATTTGCTCTAAACCTACATGAGAAGTGAAACGACGTGATCATCGGGCCAGAAGATCGATCTTTAAGTGTACTACCCATGAAATGCTGGGAAATCACAGACTTTCAGCATAGTAGTATATGCGTGGACCAGCAAGGCCCCACACGCGGAAAACGTGGTAGGAGGTGGAATCAAAGCTTCTGGTTGGTCTGGTATTCCCCATTCAAAGTGGACGCAAGTTCCTGCGCAAGGAGCTGGGTGGGGCCCACTGCGATCTTGATGATAAATCCACTCCGTCCATCCGTTTTGCGACATCATTTTACCATTGAAACCTTCATGGCATCACATTGATGTTTATATGCCATCCAAACCATTTATAAGGTCATTCTGACTGGGATTAAGTGAAAACGCAAACTATTTAGACTGATACAAGACGCCATAAAATTGTTTCAATGGCGCTCAATGAATCCCCACTGTTTCCTCTAGTGTGACCGAATTGAGTTTTGAATATAACTCATTTTTGGTTGCAAGTCTTAAAATGGATGGATGGAGTGGATTTGTCATAAACATCCTTGTGCAGGAACTTAATGGGAAAGGCTTCTGCGGTGAATCCGCGTCCATTCAAAACAATGGACTCGACCCGACCCGACCCGACCCTTATTCTTGTCAAAACCCCTACCGTGACGTTGCCAAACACTCCTGACAAACAAAGTAAACGCCGCAGACCAAAACCAAAATCCTCCTCTATAAATATACCCTTCCCTTCTATTCTTAAATATAAACAAAACCAGAATATATAAGAAAATCCCAAACATGGATTTCCACCTAAAACATCTCTCTTTACTAAAGTCCATCATTTTCATCTTATTGATTTCTCATTCCCAGCCTCTCATGGCTGCAGCAAGGCCTCTTCAATACCATTCATGGTCCAAAAAACCAGCTTACACATTCCAATCCCTCCAACAAGGCCCAGTACCTCCTTCCATACATTCGCCGTGCAGCAACGGACACACCAAGGATCCTGGTCACTGCAACATCAACGCAATCAACTTTGCAGGCCGTCTCCGTTCACCACCGCCTCGTTTTCATGAAAGCATTGTCACCGTTGCCGTCAGTGCTGATGCTGGCCACCCTAATCAGGGGTCTTGATTTTTCGGTATTAATTTATATTGTCGTGGACATATGTAGCACCAGACACGTACCAAAATAATGTTCTTTAAATTACAATGAAGTTTGTTGAGCCCACACTCGTGTGAGAGCCCTGTCTATCCATATTCAGTCGCATGCATACGCCAATGTGAAACGCATGTGGTAGATCAGATCTTTGAATCAGATAGTCAACATTGTTTAGAACTTCTAACCGAATAGAAAGGTCATTTGGAATGACATGGCCTGGTATTTGAGTCAGCAGACGTAGGCAGTGCTTTCAACCAGATGAGAAGCTCAGATCTTACACTTGTTACATATGAGCGTGGATTGGGAGGGCCCCACACGTGTGTGGAATTAGCATACCTCATTGTTGTTTTTTTTGTTTTTTTTGCTTTTTTTATTAGTATTGTATGGGAACAAACTTACTTCTCTAAGGAGTTTGTATAATAACTGAGAAAACATGTAATTCATTGCATGTAACGCCTGTAATGTTTTAGGTTGAAAATTCTATTTATTTTTCAATTTTAATGAGAATTTCGATTAATTTAATACATTGAAATTTTTAAGAAAGAATAGGAGAAAGGATGTGTCTAGTTTGTGCAACTGGGGCCCTTGATTCAGTGATCTGAACCGTTGAAATGATGAGGCCAATGGTGGATGGTCAATGCACCAAAAATCTGCTAGCTCAGGAGATCCTGGCCTTTGAATATTTGGTCCCTTTTTGGTTGAATGTTGACTGCTGTTGTATGTTCTTTCCTAGCCATTTATTTACCCGCCTCTACTTTTAAGGGCTAGAATTTTTCCCACCCAGGAGATTTTATCAGTGCATCGATTGATAAACAATGGGCCCGTTAAATCAACGGTCTGTAAGCAATGCTTGGGCCAAGGGGTTGTAGGGTCTTATTTAGGCTGTCAGTTTGTACATGTGGAAACTATAGTCAAGTTATTCAAACCGTTGATATGATGGACCTTGCTATTGATTGCACATTACCAAAAAAGTCCCAACCCTTCAATTGTTGGCCAGAAATGGATGGTTAATAAAGAAAAACACATGGATTGTTTTCATTCAATATAGAAATACTAAACATTGTGTCCAGGATCTTTCAATCTGAAGGATTTTTGGTCCATGCGCCCCATCCGAAAATGGCCCATCATACCAACCTTTTGGACCACTGAAACATTTGTCCAACCTCTACAATGAATGTACGGTACAAACCTGGAGCAGGAGCCTTCTATAATACCCTATTCTGGTTTTTTCTTCAGGCCTCCAAATGGTTATAAAACGGCTCCTAATGGGACAGACCCCTATCTATGGTTGCAACGGGCCGGCCTGTCATGAGGCCCACTACAAGTCCATCCCACTTTAAATGGCTAGGATATCATTTGGCCCGATAACTAACTGGACTGAGATTAGCTTTGAGTTGTCTGATAGGCCTGATGGGACCCTCCCAGCCAATCCCAGCCATTCTATTTTACATTGTGGAATAATTTGGTCAGTATCCGACGGCCTTCAGCTTGGGTCCTTATGCAGGGCCCACCTGATGAATTGACGGCCTAACTTTTGAGCCCACATCAGCTAAGGGGCAGGACTCAAATATGATGCTTAAATAGAATGGCCCACTTACATCCCAGGTTGGCAGATGGGCCACTTGAATACATGTGGGAAAGCCGAAGAGTCATCCTCTACGTAAAAGGCCTACTTAGTACAAGCTCTATCTAATTTAAGTCTGTAGACACTGAAAA
The DNA here is from genome assembly GCA_021015155.1 of Magnolia officinalis. Lineage (NCBI taxonomy): Eukaryota > Viridiplantae > Streptophyta > Magnoliopsida > Magnoliales > Magnoliaceae > Magnolia > Magnolia officinalis. Next base: position 18,288 of record JAJHSJ010001327.1, on the reverse strand, counting down.
ATCGGCGTCCACGTTGTTGGCATTGTTGATATAAAATGTTGAGTGTTATGGTGATGCTGGGGGTGATTAAGCTGACTTATGATTGTTGGAGTCGCCACTAGCCGAATGATCTCAGAATCCCGCGGTCGGCTAGAACCACGGAATACGTAAGGTTGGAGAAATCCGAAGATTCTCCGACCTTAGATTGACTCCTGGTCTACGATCCGGGATTCCGGGTAAGGGAACTCGGTTACAAAGAGGGAAGGTGTTAGGCACCCTCTCTGCCTGTACAAGTGTATAGTCTCGACTTAGTGTGGTAAAATAATCTTAAGAGACAATGATGATGCTATGGTCATGATAGGACTAGTCACACGTGGATTTCTGATGTAGCAGGATCCGAGTATTTCGGCAGGCTACAGAGCATACGTCCGACAATGTGTCTAGAGGACGGATATGATGATGCTTATGCAAAGAGATAAGAAAAGTGGACTAGATCACTTAGGAATTTCTGATGTGACAGGGTCCGGTTGTACGGCAAGTCACAGAGCATACATCCACTAGAGATCTAGAAAAGCAAGGGGGTTGAGAAGGGAGTATATGTCATGATGAATGCTTGTATGTAAATTGATCTTTGGCTTGGCTCTTGATTAGGCTAGAATGCAAATTGAACCATGATCATCCTGGGCTAAGCTCATGGATTGGAAGGGGTTGAGGTGAAGGCTTGAGAGGTGGCTGAAAAAGTTTGAACTTGAAGGCTTAGGAGCTCCTTCCCTTCCTTCACCCTTTCTCTCTCTCTCTCTCTCTCTCTCTCTCTCTCTCTCTCTCTCTCTCACTCTTTCTCTCTCACTCTCTCTCTCCCTTGGTGGCTCCTTCCTTATGTGTGAAAATGAAGGGGGAGAGGGCTATTTATAGCCCTTTCCAATGGTTTTTTGGTAATTAAAGGATAAGAGGGGGGTAAATGCTGATGTGACACATGGTAATTGGTGGAGAGGAGAGAGATGTCACATGGCATGCTCCCATTGGCTAAAGGGGTTGGTAAAACGGTAAATAGTGAGGATGGGGAGGGTAAATGTATAGGAAAGTTGACTTTGGACGCTGGACAGCTGTCCCTGCTCAGACCGCACGCGGCGGAACTCCGATCACCGCCGGCGGTAATCCGACAACCGCCGGCGGCAGTCCGACTACCGCCCGGACCTGGTTGAGTCCGGAACTCGGTGACTGGCTCCGCGCGCGTTTTCTGGGAGGAAGCGGTAATTGGACTACCTCCGGCGGTAATCGGATTACCACCTCGGTACGGTTTTCCTCGAAATTCATCTGGTGAGTCCTTTTTTGGGTCCTTAAAGTGAAACAAAGTTCCTTTTGGACATTTGGCTCTAAATGGCTTGAAGTCGGCTCGATTGTTACCCGAAAGTGACTCAAGAAATGGATCGGTTCTGGACATAGTCTGGATTGAATAATGATTCATGATAGCTCAGGTTAAGATTAGGGTTAGGTTTTAGGATATGATCATGGTTCTCGGATTGTCTTAACAAAATCAAGATATTAGCCTGGGTGGGGTGTCTACAGATGCCCCTCTTTGACCGAGGTTGCGAGCAACCGAAGGTCAAAGCAAGTGGACACCCCACCCTTCTGGTCAGAATGAAGGGTAGCGATTCAAATGTATTGCTTACCATTGTATCATTGTCAGTTGACTGTTTGGAAAAGGATGACTTGCACATATCACGAGGGTTGAGGAAAACGTTATGATTGTCTCCTGCGCATTCGTCGCGGCTTTACGGATCACCAATCACAACCCTTTCACATCGGATTGTTTACAGCATTGGAGGGTAAGTCTTAAAAGTAAGGGCCTCTGCGCATTTGTCGCGGCTTTACGAGGATTCCCGTACTGTTAGGTCTGTCGTTCCTTTGCTATGTAATCACCCTAGGAATTTCGTTCCATTTGATCGTCAAAGTGGTTAGCTACCCTGCCCGTTGGTGCGGCCTTATGGGGAACTCACTACGCCGACTTGGACTCGATCAAATTTTGTGAGCATTCCGGGCTAGGTATGTGCAGGTAATCTGTTTGCCATGCAATCTGCTGAGTCTGACACTTTGGTTACAATGGATCGTCTTCGCTTCGAGTTTGATTATTCTTTCCAGAGATAGATCCACTCATCTTACTAGCATTTGTACGACTGCCCAGTTATAGAGATCTGGCCAATCGTACATATATCATGTACGGACTCGATCGTCCTTCGGGGAAACCGGAAGAGATCGAGTCTTATTTAACTGTTTGCATTGTCCGCAACTGGAGAATATAGGAGATTCCTCAGTGTACTGCGTGACGCGTGCATTTTTTAAAACTATCCTCTTTAGAGCTAGGCTCCTTGAGGATTTTATTTGATATTATTTTTTTTTATTTTTGAAAAATATCCGTTCGATCTCGCGGGTGGGCGTCGTCGTTCGGTTTTTATTTTTGCAAGATAAGTAAACAGCCGCATTGCCTCCACTAATGAGTTGGTGGGGCTAACAGTTTTTATTTGAACGTCAGATGGCCTCCACTAATAAATTAATGGGGCTAATTTTTTTATTTGTAAAAAGTCAGATGGCCTCCACTAATAAATTAATGGGGCTAAAATTTTATATATATATATATATTTTTTATTTTTTTATCTTTGAGATTTTTAGAAAATTTGGAGGTTTTGTGGACCTTTGAAAACTTTTGAGAAATTTTGGGATTTTTGGGATTTTTTTTGGAATTTTTGGGATTTTTTGGAATTTTTTGGAATTTTGGGATTTTTTGGGATTTTTGGGATTTTTGGAATTTTTTGGGATATTTTGGAATTTTTTGGATTTTTTGGGATTTTTGGAATTTTTTGGGATATTTTGGAATTTTTGGAATTTTTTGGGTTTTTTTGGGGTTTTTTGGAATTTTTGGGATTTTTTTGGAATTTTTGGGATTTTTTGGAATTTTTTGGAATTTTTTGGGATTTTAGGGATTTTTTGGAGTTTTTAGGATTTTTTTTTGGGATTTTTTGGAATTTTAGGATTTTTGGAATTTTTCGGTTTTTTTTTTTTTTTTGGAACAAAAGTTTATTTTCGAAATTCTTTGGGATCCTTTTCAAGAGTTTAGAAAGACTGAAATCTATTTTTAGAAATTTTGGGACCCTTTTTAGAAATTTAGAGTGACTGAAGTTTATTTTAGGAGTTTTCTGGGACATTTTGGAGGCTTTAGGGAATCATAGGTTTATTTTTGGAATTTTTGAAGACCTTTTTAAGCCTTTAAAAGAAACAGAAGTCTGTTTTCGAAATTTTTTTGGGCTTTATCCACCGGTCCAAAGGGAGGACCGGTCGCAGGAGGTGAGCATGGGGGACAGCACACTGCCCCATGTCAGGTTGTCGGCGACTGCCGCCGGCGGTAATCCAGCTACCGCCGGTCCGTCAGATGGACTGTTGGTCCGTTCCTCCTCGCTGGTCCGTCCGGTGTAGCCTCCTTCCCATTTAGCTTGCTCGTCCGCTCGTCCAGGGACGCATTTGCGGTCCCTGGAGCAAATCTTGCTGGCCCATTACCCCTTTTTTTTGTGTTTTTGATTCCAGGTATTTTTTGGCCGTTGGATTCTCCTTAGGCTTTTGGCGGGCCATCCTCTTGAGGCGATCTTGCACTCTTTCTTTTTTTTTTTTTTTTTTTCTTTTTTTTTTGATGTTTTGGGAGGACCCTGATCAGGACCATTGATCAGTTTTGATCTTTGCAGGACTTAACATAATTTATTTTATCTCGAATATTATTATTTTTTTATCCATGTTGCTGGCTGTACATATATTTTTGTTTTTTTTTTTTTGTTTTTTTTTGTTTTTTTTATTTTCATTTATTAGAGTGGGGTGTGATAAGAAAGGGGCCCCACCTTTTATTTGATCTAATCTTTTTTTGTTTTGTTTTTTTTTTGAACGATCTTGACCGTTGGATGGGTGGATGGATGACTGATCTGGACCATTAACTTGAATCATGCACGAATAAATGGATGACGAATGATCTAGACCCTTGATCTGGATCATATATGAACGGATGGATGATGGATGATCTAGACCATTGGTCTGAATAGATGATGAATGGTTTGGATAATGGATGGTTTGGATCATTGGATGAATGGATGAATGATCAGGACCATTGATCTGGATCATTTGGATGAAATGATCTAGATCACGTATGGATGTATGATTGATCTAGACTACTGGATGAACGGATGATTTGGATCATCGGATGGATGGACGAATGATTTAAACCATGCATGAATGGATGGATGATTTGGACCATTGATCTAAATTATGGGACGGATGGATGATCTGGGCCATTGATTGAATGATCTGGATCATGCATGAATGGTGGATGGGTGGTCTGGATGAATGATCTAGACCATTGGATGAGTGATCTGGACCATGTATGAATGATCTGGACCATGTGTAGATGATCTAGACCGTTGGATGGATGATCTTGGCCATGTATGAATGATCTGGACCATGTATGGATGATCTAGACCGTTGGATGGATGATCTTGGCCATGTATGAATGATATGGACCATGGATGGACGATCTTGGCCATGTATGGATGATTTGGATGATCTGGATCATTGGATGAGATGATCTAGACCATGTATGGATGATCTGGACCATGTATGGATTTGCTGAAATGGCCCCTCCCTCCTTTTCTTTAGAATGGAGCTTGATCCTGGGGCGGGCCTTTGATTTTAAAGTGGCAATGGCTTTGGGGAGGATTTAAGCCTTGGAATGGGTCATTTTGGAAAACGGGCTCTTAAAGGTGGGTTTGTGATCATGGTCCTCCGAGATAGGCCTTTCACCATGGACCCTCTCTCCTCTTTTTTTTTTTTTTGGCCTTTTACGATTGTCCTAGAAAGTGGGCTTTTGAGATGGATCTTTTGAAGTATGGGCTTGACATGGAACTTACCTGTAGGCTTTGCCTGTGCAGCATGCCCCGTCGAGGTAGGAACGATGCTGGTCCGTCTCAGCGTTCGACTGACCCATGTTTTGTGCCGCGGGAGGGTCGACATCTTTCCGATGTAGCTCGGGAAGGTGGTGCGCCTGCGATCCTTAGAGGGCGTGGGGTCAGAAAGCATTGGCCTGACTGGTTTCACGACCCTCAGCCCTTGTTCTTCGAGGTTTTGGAGCGTACCCCTTTCGCTCATCTTTTCCGGGTTCGTCTAAGTAAGACGAACATGTCGCTCCTATCTGCTTTGACCGAGCGATGGCACCCCGAGACACACACATTTCAGCTGCCTTTTGGAGAGTGGGGGATCACCCCATATGACATATACATGCGGCTGGGCCTCAGATATGATGGTGGATCTGTGCCTTTTGAGGAGGATCTTCCAGTACCTACTGAGGATGACTGGATGGAGCTGCTAGGGATGATGCCATACGCCACAGAATTTTCAGGACATCGATTTAGACTCCTGTGGCTTTCTTCGAATTTTGCAAGACGCATCCCTGAAACTGAGGCTGCAGCAGTAATAAAAGCGCGGGCCTTGATTTTATACACCATGGGAGCGATGATTTTCTGCCATGGGAACGAATTAGTGAGTTCCCGTCTGTTGTCGCTCGTGGCAGATATCACTTTTCCCATACCGTACAACTGGAATGCAGCCCTCTTGGCGCATTTATACGAAGGGCTGGACAAGGCCAGCCGCTGCATCAGCCGCTCCTTGACTGGTTTTACCCAGTCATTGAGGTACTTTCTCGAGATCCTTTCTGTAGTATTTTCCTTGAGGACAGTCCAGTGTGTCTTCTCTGATTTTGGTGTGACGCAGGTTTGCTTTTTCGACCACTTTCCTCATCTGGCACCCACCCTGATCAATCATTCACCTCCATTCCTGCGTATGATGCTGTGGTACAAGGATAACCGCAACCGTACACATTTGTTTTCCGATTTGGCTTGGAGGTCGAATGTTGATGCCCTCGTTCCTGACGATGTGAGTGACTTGTCTTGCCCTATATTGCCCATATGTTGTTTTCCGCATGTCTGACAATCTTTACCCTTTCCTCCCTTTTTTGTAGTTTCATACTCAGCCATATCTTCAGTCGAATGCAGCTCTCAGTCCTGGTGCACAGGAGGTTTTCCAGGCCTCTCGACGACGCCGCATCCTGGAGGACCCACGGGTGACCAAATGGTATCTCGGAGAGAGACTTTTTTGGCAGCTAACTGGCAGCCCTTTGGTCCCGCTTAATCCACCATCTGGACCATCTGACTGGAGATCTGTGCCGCAGAGGGAGTTGACCGCTGCTTTGGAGGGCTACGAGGCCAGCGCCTTTGTCGATCCGAACAGAGAATACAGCTCTTGGACTGAGCAGTATGGCATGGGTCCGATTCTTCAGCCTGGTTATGCTCCTGGCGGTGGCGCCCGTTTTGCTGGAGGAGGGATCTTGGGACCACATTTTCATAGCAAAGATAATGATGTCTATTTTCCGGATGACGATTAGTTCATCGACTGTGTAATCCTCTTCATTTGATATAAAATTTCAGTTTGTTTAGCCTTGTCTTGTGCTCTCACAGTCGCATTTATCCAGTCGTGCACATAGGAGCAGATTACTTGTTCCCTACCCTTTGGAGTGGATCTGACCCGGACTGCACTTGGAACTGGGCCGGGGCGGTAATCGGACTACCGTCGGCGGTAATCGGACTACCGTCCGCTGACATTCGCCAGTGCTGCTCGCTCTGTCAGGTGCTGCAGTGATTCAGTGATGACACTTCTGTTCCGGAACGGTACTCCGAGTACCGCTAGCGGTAATCCGATTGCCGCCTCCATCCATCTTTTCTTCCAGCGAGCCCTGTTCTTCCCTGTTCATTCCTTTTGTCCCTTCCTCCGGTATTCCCGTCCGTCCGTTCTCTGATCATTCTTTTTGTCTCCATTTTGTCGTTTCTTCTTTGTCCTCATCCATCCCTTGTTCTTTTCTGCTTTTCTGATTCATCATGGCCAATCATGATGATGGGTTGGGTGTGTTTATTGATGGTGAAAAGGTAGGTGACTTCATAAATGATGAGGAGCTTATGAGTGGGTTGATGGGGGTAGATGGGGAAGTAATGGGCCCTTTGGAAGGAATGAACACCATTTATGGCTTGGGTTCTTTTCCTACTGATGGGCTGATGGGATTGGATGGTTTGATTGATGGAGGGATGGTTATGGATGACATGGATGGTGTGGATCAGATTTTGGTGGATGACGGGCTCCCTCTTGATGTTTTAGATGGCTTGGATCTGGTAGACGGTGGACTTCCGACAGGCGACCTGAGTCAGATTTTTGGCGCAGATTTCGAGGCGATAGTTGGACAGTCAGCTCCTGTTATCGTGCAGGATGTACCTCCTATGTGCCACTGGGATACTCCATATGTTGCAGCTATTGGGGCTTCTTCATTTCAGACACCTCCCGATATAGCAGTTGTCGGGGGTTCAGGTCCTCCTGTTGAGGCTTTTCGGGATACACTGCGAGATGCGATGGGTGCATCCGGTTTCTTCCACCATCACGAGATCGATCTCTTGGATGAGGGCATGCCCATTTTGATGACTCATCAACTGATCTAGGGATTCAGATTGTTGAGGGCGTGCCCGTTCGGACTTGTAGACTGCAGCCACGTGGCACCTGTTCTGAGCGATTACATATCTGGATCGACAGTTTGATCGAGTCCGAGATCTTTGAGTTGGACTCTTTGGGCTTTCGAGAGGTTCTCCACTTTCACCGAGTTCGCTTAGACTGGCGACTGCTGAGTGCGGCATTGTATGACTGGGTACCATCCCTGAACCTGTTTTCCTTCAATGATCTAGAGCTGGGTCCATCGTTGGAGGAGTTTGCGCGCCTGTCAGGCCTTCTTCTGGCCCGGGAGGCGTACATTCCTTTGTCAGAGTCGGTTCGCCCTTCTGACCTGCTTGCCTGGTTTGGATTTCCCGTTGATCTTCCTACTGCAGAGGGCGGGGTTGGTGAGCTTTCTCTGGAGGTTTTATATGACCACTGCTCTACTAGCCGTGGGAGGCCTGGATCTGATCGTCAGCTTCAGTGCCTGAATGCACTGATATTTTGCACCTTGGCTGAGCTGCTCTTTTCAGGATGGAGACGATCGTCGCTAGTGGTTTTGCTAGATGTCTTCCGATGTGTCCTTTATCGCAGGAGCATTGTTTCGGTAGTGCTGGCCGAGCTTTTCTTAGGGTTGACTGAGTGCTCTCTTGGGCATACCCGCATCCTCAGAGGCTGCTGCTCGTTTCTTCAGGTACTTTTTGCTCTTTTGCCACTTTCTCATGTATCCCATTTTTGAAATTTGAGCTTAATTTAAGCTTCTCCCAGGTATGGCTATGGGAACACGTGTACATGACTCCTGTGCTTGCATTTCCTGATTCTCGTCGTAATGACGTGCTGCGCTTGTTGCTCGACGACCTTCCGTGTGGTGTTGAGGCCATGGAGTCATTGTATCGCCGCATGTTTTCTGAGCTTCGAGGGTGGGAGATCAGCTGGGAGGCTACTTGGCTTTGTCGAGCACCCCTGATCTGTAGTGCGGCTCACACTCCTTTGCTGTTGCTTGGCCTTCGGGGATGCTGCTCCTATCATCCTGTACGTTTCCTTCGCCAGTTTGGCTTCTAGCAGGATATCCCAGAGTTCGCCTTTTCTGGATTTGGGCATTCATCTCTTCCATCTGATTTGACATCCTTGTATAGGCGAGTCCGGGTTTCCTGGCAGGGTTCTTTGGATGCGACGGTTCTAGGCCTTGAGTCTTGGGCTCCACCTAAGGCGACGGTACCATATCAGCGATGGGTGGCAGAGCAGTCGTTGTATCGTCAGGTCCCAGGCTGGCATTTAGCAGATGAGGCCGCTGATCAGGATATGATAGGTGATACTGCTACATCTTCCTCCTGTGTGATTGATTCTTTTGAGGCCTTTGAGGAGCGGCCCTTCATTGATCCTTCATTTCTGCTAGCCACACATGGCCACCTGATTAGTGAGATTGCTGTGCTTCGCCATTCGTGCGAGGACATGGCCCGCCGACTAGCCGTAGGGCGGCGGTATAATGAGAGCATGCTTGCGACACATCGTCTGGACAGGGATGAGGTCTTCTACCTGCGCATGGAGATAGAGAGACTCAGGGAGAGATTGTTAGCATATGAGAGGTAGGAGCTTACCTGGAATTTCTGCTGTTGATTGACTGGTTATTTTGTATGCACAGAGAATTTTGTTTCTGAGATATGAAAGGGGAAAACAATGTACTTTACAAAATGTTTTTTTTTAAAAAAAAAAAATAAAATGTTTTGTTTATGCCATGTTTGCTCATGTTTGGATTTGTACTTTGGACTGATAGGGATCAGAATTTTGGGCTCAGCCCACGTTGTGTACAGTATTCTAGACTGTGTTCCTTGGGGTCTCGATTCCCTGAGAAGGTGTCCAGGATTGTTTTCCCTAGATTTGAGCAGTATCTGATAGAGTACTGATCTGAAGCTGATCCTTTTTTGTATATTTGCTGTCTTGGCTTCTTCTGTTCCTGCACTTTTATTTTAGTTTTTTTTTTTATTTCTTGTCATTTTTACCCGTAGCGCCCTCTCAGGTTTTCACTACGTCCGGCTCTTCCCGTCATTTTTGCCCGTAGTGTCCTCTCGAATTTTCACTACGTCCCGGGTTTTTGATCTTGCCTGCCCCTTGGCAGCTTGTGCTATTTTTACCCTTGGTGCCCTTTCAGGTTTTCACCAAGTCCGCTACATGCCCGCTGTTTTTACTCGAGCCGCCTTTTCAGGTTTTCAACTCGCCCCTTTCGCTTAGGCATGACTTTATTCTCTTTTTTTTTTTTTTTTGGTTTTGTTGGAGTGCGAGGAGTGATGGGGGGACTTCCTTCATAGCTTGCCGATTGGCTACCTGCCTGTCCTTGTCTTTAATCACAGCCGTAAGCTGCTTGAAATTATTTGGGGATGCAGGATAGATTTCTAAGGATGCGGATGGATTTCTTCGCTCTTTTTTTTTTTGGGTTTTCTTGCTGAGGTTTCTTTTGTCTTTCCTTTTTTTCTTTTTCTTTTTTTTGTTTTGTTTTCTTTCTTTCTTTCTTTCTTTTCTTTTTTTTTTGGGGGATGTTTCTGGAAAGAGTAATTGGTGGATATATACATTTTTATTTTTGGTAAGGAGGTGAGAATGCAGCTTTCGATTGTAATCATTGACAAGGTTCGGTAGGGTTACCCGTGATAGGTTTTCACATTGTCGACGTTGATGGGCTCGGGAAGATCCTCGCCTTTCAGATTGGTGAGCCGAAGAGCACCTCCTGGGAGTACTTCCCGAATGATCAGTGGTCCGTCCCACAATGGTTTGAATTTTCCTCTGGGATCCGGCAAATGAGGCGGCAGGATACGTTTCATGACCATGTCACCGACTTTGAAACTTCTCTTTCGGACTCTCTTGTTGTAAGCTCGAGCGATCCTTCTTTGATAGCATTGGGAGTGGCTTAGCGCTCGCATGCGCTTTTCATCTGCCAGATGCAGTTGATCGTACCTTGCTTGTTGCCACTCGCCTTCCTCGACTTCACTTTCCAGCAGCACCCGCAGTGAGGGAATTTCAATTTCGACTGGTAGTACTGCTTCCATTCCGTAAACGAGCTCATATGGAGTTGCGCCTGTAGCAGATCGTACAGACGTGCGATAAGCCCAGAGTGCATAAGGAAGCATTTCTGACCAGTCACGATATGTCTTCACCATCTTTTCGAGTATGCGGATGATAGTCTTGTTTGCGGCTTCCACCCCACCATTCATCTGAGGGCGGTAGGGGCTCGATCGATGGCGTTGAACTTTAAACTTGTCGAGGAAATCGTTCATCCTTTTGTTGACGAACGGAGTTCCATTGTCAGTGATAATGGCGTGAGGGACCCCATATCGGCTGATGATGTTGTTCTTTATGAATTTGACCACATGAGATGCTGCAATAGTGGCATAGGATGCTGTTTCTATCCATTTAGTGAAGTAATGTACTGCCACCAGGATATATTCATGCTCATTTGAAGCTTTAGGGTTGATCTTGCCTATGATGTCGAGTCCCCATACAGAGAAGGGCCATGGTGCCGTCAAGTTGTAGAGTTCGGAGGCAGGTGCATGGATCTGGTTTGCGTGCTCCTGACACTTGAAGCATCTCCTGACGTGCTTGCAGCAATCTGTTTCCATTGTAAGCCAGTAGTAGCCGAGTCGTAGGATCTTCTTTGCCATCATGTGTCCATTCATATGCGGGCCGCATAGTCCTTCGTGGATTTCCGACATAATGTGGGCTGCCTTTGTCTCATCCACACAGCGGAGAAGGACTTGGTTGAAGGATCGCTTGTAGAGGATACCCCCGATGATCACGAACTGAGCTGCTAGTCTTTGTATTATGCGTCGATCGGTCAGAGCTGCTTCTTCTGGGTACTTCTGATGTTCGAGGTATTTTTTGATGTCTGTGTACCATGGCTGATCATCTGGGGCAGGCTCAGCTTCTTCGATTTGTAGGCAGAATGCAGGTTCCTCCTGGAGTTCGACAGTGAGTTCCCATTCAGCAACTCCTTTTGGAATTTCAGCATTGAAGCGAGAGTGGCTAATGCATCCGCAAACTGATTCTTGACCCGAGGCATGTAAGAGAACGTGATCTCCTCGAATTCCTCGATCAAATTCTCCAGATAGACGTGATAAGGAATCAGCTTCTCATCCTTGGTCTTCCAATCGCCATTTATTGATTGATGATGAGTTGCGAATCTCCGAAAACTCGTAACTTCTTTACGTTGAGGATGATGGCTTCTCTTAGACCGGCGATGCATGCCTCATATTCAGCTACATTGTTGGTGCACTGGAATGCTAGTCTTCTGGATATAGGAACTGGGACGTCTTCGGGGGAGTAGAGTATGGCGCCTACTCCACTCCCCTTCGAGTTTGCAGCTCCATCGAAGAAGAGTGTCCACTCTCCTGCCTTTCTTTCCTCTTCTTCCTCAATCTGGAGGATGTCTTCGTCGGGGAAGAAGGTCTTCAGAGGTTGGTAGTTGGGCAGGGAGTGTGCTGCTAAATGATCGGCAAGTGCTTGCCCCTTGATTGCCTTCTGGGTGACATATGTGATGTCAAACTCAGAAAGCAGTAGCTGCCATTTTGCGATCCTGCCCGTCAGTGCCGGTTTTTCGAACAAGTATTTCAACGGGTCCATGCGAGCGAGCAGAAGTATCGGGTGAGCGATCATGTACTGCCTTAGCCGTTGTGTCGCCCAAACTAGGGCGAGGCATGTCTTTTCTAAGCTGGAATATTTGGCTTCGTAGCTTGTAAACCGTCGGCTTAGATAGTAGATCGCTTGCTCCTTTCTTCCCGTATCATCGTGTTGACCGAGGACGCATCCGATTGCTTCCACTGCGACAGAGATATACAACAGAAGTGGCCTACCTGGGGTAGCGGCACGAGCACTGGAGGATTTAGCAAGTATCTTTTGATTTTATCGAAGGCCGCCTGGCAGTCATCATTCCATTCTTTTGGAGAGCTCTTTCGTAACAGCTTGAATATGGGTTCGCAGACTGGAGTGAGTTGTGCGATGAATCGGCTAATATATTGGATTCGCCCGAGGAAGCCCCGAATTTCTTTCTCAGTCTTGGGCGGTGGCATCTCCATGATAGCTTTGGTTTTGGTTTCATCCACCCTGATACCATCTTCGCTGACAATGAAGCCTAAAAGCTTGCCTCCGGTTGCACCGAAGACACATTTTTGTGGATTGAGGCGGAGCTTGAACTTTTCCAGCCTGTCGAAGAGCTTTTTGAGATCTTCAAAGTGTCCTTCGATCGTACGAGACTTGACAATCATGTCGTCCACATAAACTTCCATTTCCTTGTTTATCATGTCATGAAACAAGGCAGTCATGGCTCGCTGATATGTAGCTCCTGCATTTTTCAATCCAAAGGGCATGACCCGATAGCAGAAAGTTCCCCATAGCGTGATGAAGGAAGTCTTCTCACGATCCTCGATGGCCATCTTGATTTGATTGTAACCGGAGAAACCGTCCATGAAGGAGAAGATCTTGTGTCCAGCAGTATTATCCACCAGTGTGTCGATATGCGGCAGCGGGAAGTCATCTTTAGGGCTTGCTTTGTTGAGGTCCCTAAAGTCGATGCACATTCTGACTTTCCCATCTTTTTTTGGAACTGGTACGATATTCGCGAGCCATTCCGGGTAGTTGGAGACTACCAGAAATCCCGCGTTGTATTGCTTGATGACTTCATCACGGATTTTCAGGGCCCATTCTGGCTTCATCCTTCGCAGCTTTTGCTTGACTGGCTTCATTTCTGGCTTTGTTGGCAGATGATGCACCACCAACGCTTCATCGAGCCCTAGCATGTCCTCGTAAGAGAAGGCAAAATTGGACAACCTTGGTTTCAGAAACTCCATCTTCTTCTGCTTGTATTCTGGGGGAAGTGATTTCCCGATGCGCACTTCCCTGGGGGATTCCACAGACCCTAAGTTCACAATTTCGAAGTCATCTGCCACAACATTGGCCTTTGTTTCGAATTTTTCGAGGGAATCCTCGAATTCGAGAGCGGTATCATCATTTCCCTCATCCGGGGCTTCATCCAAACCCATGAGTTCGAAGTCTAATTCTAGATTGAAATCATATGAGTCGACTTCAAACTTGTGCATGTCATGAGAAGTGTTTGGCACAGTGATTTTTGAAAAATTTTCTATTGTTTTAGTATTTTGGAAGTTTTTTGATGTTTTGTGATTTTGAGGACTATATGATGTTTTTGTATTTGAAAGATTTTTTGATGTTTTTGTGTTTGAAAGATTTTTTGATTTTTTGTGTTTGAAAGATTTTTTGATTTTTTTGTGTCGCCAAGATATCCTGAACAGGACGGTGTCGCAAACCATGATTGGTCTTGTCCTGGTTCAGGATACCAATTACTATTTACATTGGCATTTTTTTTTTAAGGCTGGTGCTAGCGAGTGGTTTGCTAGCTGATTCGATTGTTTGGGGGATGGCTGACCATCCTGGCTCTTTTCCCTTTTCGATCTTGCTGATCTGCCCTGTCTGTTCCTGTGGGTCACCTATCTCGATGACCATGATGTCTGCCGGACTGGGCTCAGAGTCAGAATCTGATTTGACCTCTGTGCCCAGGAGTTGAAATTCCTCTTGTTTCTCGGATTCCTGGGACGGGATTTGGACATCCGTCCAATCCAAAGCAAGCCACTTACCTTTGTCAACCCAATGGATGGGTTGCTTCTGCCCTGTGCTCCCCTAAATGGGTATCTCCTTGTTCTGGCCTTCATTGCCCGCAAAGGGCATTCCCAGTTTTGGGTCACTTACGGGTGAACTTGTTTCCATGCCCCTAGTCTCATGCGGTGGATTTGGGGGTTCTGCCCCTGGCTTTGTGTGTTCCTCTGATGTCCTGAGGATCCGATCCCACCTTATTGGTGGCCAGATAGACTCTTGACTAGTCTGTTTTGTGAGTCTAAGTGCTTGGAATTGGTCTCAAGAGATACCATTTTGCTCTCGTCAACTGACCCAGCTTTGACAAACTCGATGGGCGTACATTTAAAGATTGGCCTCCTTTTGGCTTCTCAGCCTGATCTTCCAATGTCGGCTGATATCCCAGTCCCTGTCTCTGCACATTGGCATGTGCTGGTTTCACTACCATACCTTTTTCATGGAACTTGGTACGGTAATTTAGGACCAATCGTTCAGCAGGGGGAATGACGTATTCAGCAGCTAGAGGGCAGGGTTAGCGATCACGTTTACTTTTTCGAATTCAAAACTGTGATATGGAATATCGCCTTCTGTATGCTGAATGCCAATCACTGGAATGTCAGTTTCTGGGATACTGACCGTCACCGGGAGGATGGTTTCTGGCTCAGCCAATATTGAAATGATTCGATTTCCCGAAGGGAATTTAATCCTTTGGTGGAGGGTCGATGGGATGGCTCCAACAGCATGGAGCCATGGCCGCCCCAGGAGAAGGTTAAATGAGGCAGGGATATCGATGACCTGAAATGTGACAAGGGTCATATCTGGTCCAATTTGTAATTCTAGGTCGATTTTCGCCTCCACTTGCCTTCGGGAATTATCGAAAGCCCTAACGCTCATGGTACTGGGTCTGAAGGAGGATGGTTCTATCCCCAACCGTTCAACAGTCCTTAAAGGGCAAACGTTGAGGCTAGATCCATTATCGATGAGCACAAGTGGGATCTTGAAATTCTTATGGTGAGCCACTATGTTTAGTGAACGCCTGTGCTCACGGCCCTCGGGTGGTAGTTCATCGTCAGAGAAGGTGATGGCTTGTGGTGCAAGAAGTTGACCAATCATACTTGCCACCATTTCGGGGGTACGTCGGGAGAGATATGGGCATCATTCAAGGTCTTTGCAAAGATTTCTCGATGAGACCTTGACGTGCATAGGAGTTCCCAGATGGATATTTGTGCGGGAATGGTTTTGAGTTGGGCTGCTATGTCATAAGCAGCGTCAGTTTTGTTAGTGGTTCCCGATGAAACTCCCCGAGTTTCTTTTGAGTTCTGACTATCTCTCCTGAGGTATCTCCCATTGTTACCCACCTCATCACATTCTGGGTAGTGCCATGGGACTGCCTTCGGGTTATAGGAAGGAACCGATCTTCCTTCCAAGTATACCAATGGTTCTTGAGGCTGAGGGGTCATTACTGGAGCAGTTTGTGGTAGGCTCAGTGATATCTCTTGAGGTGCCACCAAGTTCTGATTAGTTGTGGCCATGGATTTTTCTTCTTTCCTTGGATGTGGGGGAGGGATCCTCTGGGCATGTGCCAGTTGGTGAGGCATCAAAAATTGCGGGGCCTGAACTGAGGGTGCCCCTTGCAAGGTTGGCAGAGTTAGATCAGGGAGACCTATCGGGAGGATGACAGGTTCAGAATTCAACCCTTTTGGATATGCCGAGGATGGGTTAGTGTGCCCCTTGGAGGGCGAGGTTCTGAGGGTATGACCTGTTGGGTGCTGCTTCCAAAGTCACGAGAGACTGAAATGTTGGTGCTGCTTCAAGAAATATGAGAGGTTGAGTAGCTGGTGCTGCTTCAAGGGATACCTGTGGCCCAGGCGATGGTGCTTGCTGGTGTCCCCATGTCCGATTGGCTGTGTCGGGCATGATTGCTTGGATGGAATGATGTGGATAAGCATGTGTGGGTTGACCTCCTTCAATGTGATTGACGGTAGAGGTGCTGGATGTGCTGGGTCCTGCCTGATGCGAGGGCAGGGGATTTTGGAGAATGTTGGCTTGAACTGTATTGCTGGCCTGTGGGGTGATCGCAATCTTCTGGCTTTCGATCAAATCTTGGACCGCATGTTTCAGAGCGAAGCAGCGGTCCGTCAGATGGCCAGGAGCCTGATGATATGCACAGTATTGATTTTCATTGTAACCAGGTGGCAAGGGATTAGGTGGAAGTCGAGGCTGGAGGGGTGTCAGCAGTTGCTTTTGCATGAGCATCGTTAGCACTTGGCTGTATGATTGTGCTAATGGAGTGAACTTCCTTCCTAACATTCCTTGCTTGTATGGTCCTTGCGCATTTTCCCTAGGCTGTTGCGATTGCTGTTGAGATGACTGTGCCTGATATCCTTGTTGGGTTTGCTGGGGTTGGTGCTGCCTATTCTGTTATGGCTGGTATTACCTGTCCTGCCGTGGCTCTGGCGGTGGAGCATACTGGTTGCCTTGAGTGTTAGCGATGATGTTGTTAACTTCAGAAGTACGCTGCACGGGAGCAGTGCTGTTTCCATTCCCGTATCCAACAGGTTTCCCCTCGACTTTGTTTCTTTTGATTGAGGGGGTCTGATGTGGCCATGGGGAGATGGTTTCAGCTCTGATCCCAGCTTCTACTTGTTCTCCGGCTCGGATGAGTTGAGAGAAGTTTACGTACGGATACGAGATCAGATATCCTGAAATGCTGGGATGTGCTGAATGCACAATCATGGATATCTGCTCCTCGTCATCGATGGGGTTTCTCATTCGAGTTGCCATAGCTCGCCATCGTCCTACGTATGCTAATAAAGATTCATCGCTTTTTTGCCTCAGGGCAGCCAAGTCAGCTCTCCTTGGAGCCATGTTCAGGTTGTATGAGAACCTGTCAATGAATGCTTGGGAAAGTTTTTCCCAGGTTCTGATTTGGTGGCTATCTAATGAGGTGTACCAATCCAAAGCGTCACCCTTAAGGGATTTCTGGAAAAGTCTTATCAACGCTCCATCATTCCCTGCTATCGCATTGAGCTCCCACAAAAGGCTTTTAGATGTGCTGTGGGGCACCCACTACCGTCATACCTTTTGAACTTTGGTACCTCAAAATTTGGAGGTACCCGGGCGTCTGGGAAGGGACAGAGGTCCCTGAACTTGGTGGATGGGTGATCCACTCCTTGTTGTCTTTGAAGCTGGTTTTGCATCATTTGTAGCTGCTCTCTCGTAACTCCTCAATCTCTGACTTACTTTGCTGTGGGTATCTTGCCCCTTGCTGTAGGGCCTGTGCTGCTTCTTCTTCATATGGATCCAGAATGGGGGTTTGATGGAAAGAAGGTGGACTCCCGTGGTGGGAGGTAGCTGGAATTGAACACCACTCCCTTTCGGAGGAGGGTGGGATGTTCGGAAATGGCTCCCGCCTGGGGTATCTGCCAATTCCGGGATGTTACTCCCGTTAGGGGGAGTGAGCTGGACTCGAAACTGGCCCCCTTCATGGGCATCCGCCAGTTCTTGTCTGTGATTTGCATGTGCTGTGACCGGATTGTTGTGATGTGTTGAGTAGAGATGTGGGGGAGGGTTGCTCCCGATTGCTTGCTGTTGTTGATCTTGTGCTGATTCTTCTGGGAGAGGGAGCACAGGATTTGCTGGAGGAATGAGAGAGAAGGCAAAAGGAGTTTGAGGGAGTGAGCTGTTCTGCACACTAGGCTGGGTCATTTGTGTATTCGGTGTGGCACTTGGCACTAGGCGAAGCAGTAGCTCTTGCATTGTTCGAAGTAATAGCTCTTGTGTGGTGGCATTGGCTGGCAACTCTGTCGGAGCTATTGGTAAGGGTACGGGTGTGGCATGGGTGCGGGTGCGGGTGCAGGTGCGGATATTTCAGGAGCTGGTTGGGGTGCCGGCTCTTCTTCATGGGTCGCTTGAGAAGTCATGGCTGCACGGGATCGAGTGGTCATGGTTCGGATCTTTGCCTAGCAAGTGTAAGCCAAAGAGATTTTTTTTTTTTTTTGTATGTATGCAGTGATAAATGTCCTTGAGATTAGTATACCACACGTTGTGTCGGGTCTCAGCTATGCATTCTAGACTTGTCCCCAGTGGTCGCCATTCTGTAGACACTGAAAAATCGGCGTCCACGTT
>JAJHSJ010000300.1:0-36395 GCA_021015155.1 Magnolia officinalis | reverse complement strand
TTGTGGGCCACAAAGTTTTGGATCATGATGAAATTTGTATGGGCCCTTTATCCAGGTTTTTATTGCCTTATCAAAAGGTTGGATGAAAAATAAACATTTCTGTGGCCCCTAAGAAGTTTTTAATGGGGATTCAGCGGGGTATGGCCCTTTTATCCAGGTCCTTATTGCCTTATTAAAAAGGTTGGATGAAAAATAAACATTTCTGTGGCCCTCGGGAAGTTTTTAGTGGGGAATTCAGTGGTGTATAGGCCCTTTATGTAGGTCTTTATTGCCTTATCAAAAGGTTGGATGAAAAATAAACATTTCTATGACCCCGGGAAGTTTTTAACGGGGGGATTCAGTGGTGTATGGGCCCTTTATCCAGGTCTTTATTACCTCATCAAAAGGTTGGATGAAAAATAAGCATTTCTGTGGCCCCAAGAAGTTTTTAACGGAGAATTCAGTGGTATATGAGCCTTTTATCCAGATCTTTATTGCCTTATCAAAAGGTTGGATGAAAAATAAACATTTCTGTGGCCCCCAAGAAGTTTTTAATGGGGGATTCAATCACCACTGTTTCCTGTGGTGTGGTCTACCTAAGATTTAAATATGCTTTATTTTTGGTATAATATCTTAAAATGAGCTGTAAAAACAGTTGGACGGTGTGGATATATTTAGGATACGTCAAAACAGGCGCCATATTCAGGGATCCCACCCACCTTGGTGGATCCGGAGATCCACCGAAGCTGCGCCCAGTTTTGGGAGGAGATACCTACCGTTGGTTGCATATGAGCCCAAACGTAGATATTATTTTCCATCCAATCCATTCAAACAAGTCTTCTCATCAAGATAAAGTTTCTACACAAAATCACGCTATTTAAAAACTCAGTAGACCGCATCACACGAATTTATAGATTTAATGCATATTTTACGCTTTCTCTTGTGCTGAGGCCCACATAAGTTTTGGACGAGTATGATATCTGGGATCAAGGACTAACATGGGGTGGCGCAACTGATGGACGTGATGGATTAGTCTAACACGGGGTGGCGAAACCGATGGACGGGTGGATTTCATTCATTTAAAATGGCTCTTCCACGTCAGCGTAGCGTCACCGATTCGTTCTTATAACGTCACTACCTAAAACGTGTAACATCCGGAGAGGTCGCAATCATATGGAAAGGATTGGCTAGTGGCTACTCCACTGCCACTAGCCCGGTTGCTAGTGGTCGGTGCTCTGTGGCCCCACCATGTGTATTTTATCCATGCCGTTCATCCATTTTTACAGGTCATTTTAGGTACTGATCTAAAAAATGAGCGGGGTATAAATCTACGGTGGACCACACCACAGGAAAACAGTAGTGATTGGATATCCACCATTAAAATCCTCTTCAGGCCCACCGTACTGTTTATTTGACATCGGGAAAAACCAAAGATCGGCTTGATCCAAAAATTTTATGGACCCAGAAAGTTTTTAATGGTCACATTCAATCAACACTGTTTACTGTAATGTGGTCCAATTGAGATTGGGATATAACTCATTTTTGGTATCATAATATAAAATTATCTATAAAAATAGATGGACGGCATGGATGAAACAGAGATAGGTCATGGTGGAGCCCACAGAGCACCGACTGGCAGGGGGAGTAGCCAATCCGTTCCCACGTACGGGACGCGTAGTGCTTGCGCGGCCACAAGAAGTTCCTGCAGTCCGAAGCTGTGGGGCCCACCGATATGCCTGCGCCAGCTCCACTTCATTCGTCAGTTTCACGATATGACAATATGACAGGATGGACGCGGATTTCCTGCGAAAGCCGTTCGCAGGCTGCGCTGGAAACTTAGGTGGGCCCCTCAGTGATATTTGTCAGATATACAACCGTCCATTCGTTTTGTGAGATTATTTGGGCCTAAAAATGAGCTGAACTCAGGTGGGCCGAAAACGTGAGGATTGAACGTACGTAGTTAAAATATCAGTGGGTTACTACAAGTTTTTAATTTCAGTTCATTTAAGTAGGGATGACGCTACGATTGTATAGATGGCATGTAAACATCAGTCGGACGTTTCTGTAAGAATTTTCGTACCCAACTTTTACTTTAGTGCAGCTTACTTAAGTTCGGATATCGTTTATTTTTTATTTTAATACTTAAAATGAGCTGACAAAATGGATAGATGGAATAGATTTCTCACAAATATCACAACGAGCCTCACCTATGCTTCCAGCGCAGAAGACTTCAAGAAAACCGCATCCCATTGATTTTGCCTGAGAACCTAGGTGTGGATGACCGCGATGTTGTGAGAAATCTATCCCATCCATCCGATTCCGTGAATCATTTTAGTACTAGAAATAAAAAATACGGTTTCTAAGATTGACGCCGGGAGGACGTGAGGTCGAACACCGTCTTCCTCAAGAGGATAACTATTCCGAATCCACGGAACTTCTCTGGACTCCTCACAGAGATTTCTCGAATCCACGAGGAAAGAAAGCAGAAAATAAGAATAAATTCTAAAAAAATTGAAATTGATTGATGAATGAATAAAAACGAGTTCACAACCCTTTAAATAGGGGTACCAAGCAATGTGAAAGAAATCAGAATCAAACTACAACTAAAACTCCTAGAATTCGCGACTTACTATAAATAGTAAACTTACTATTTATACACGGTTGTGATGTCTACTAGTGCGCAAGGTTTTTGGCCAAAAATAGTAAGTGTCCTATTTGGCTTCACCAAACCGTTCTCCTAATTATTCTAAGCTTTTTTCACGTTGGGCGCAACTCCTAAAGCCCGACGGATGAAAAGTTATCATTAAACTAAAACTTACTATTTATAGTAAAAACGAAATTAAAACAGGGAATCGACCGTAGATACAGGGGTTTTTCGTAATTCCGGGTGTCGCAACCCCGCATAGCTGGGTTGTTGGCTAAAGTAGCTCGTTCTACCCCAAAATCATATATTTTACGTCAGATAACTCATTCCGGATTGCGAGATACACCCGATCTAAGGTCCGACGGTCCGGATCACTTCTGTCGTCGACCGAGCCTTTTCTAATCCATCTTGGCCATGAAACTGTCTGTGACCCACTCTACATCAGCCCCTCCACTTGAAAAGAACTCGTCCTCGAGTTCTTATCCTGCGCTAGTTCATGATACTCGGTCAAGTCCGCGACGTTGAAAGTCCGTGAGATCGCCATGTCATCTGGAAGATCAACAACATAAGCGTTGTCATTGATCTTTCAGATTATTGGTATATGTCCAATCTTTTTATTCTTCAACTTGTTGTATGTTCCGGTCGGAAATCATTCTTTGCGCAGATGGACCATTACTTGATCGCCCGCCTCGAACACTTTTTGTCGCCGATGCTTGTCCGCTTACTCCTTGTACTTTTCGTTCGAGGCATATAGCTTAGTTTGTACTTCCGTATGAATACCCATAATCTTGTCAGCCATATGTTCTACTGCAATGCTCATGCCTGGGAGCTTGGGCAGAGGGACCAAGTCTAGTGTGTGGCGAGGTATTCGTCCGTAAATAACGTGGAACGAGAATTTCCCTGTCGAGTGGTTCACCATGTCGTTGAATGCAAACTCCGCTAGAGATAAAGCCAAATCCCACTGCTTCGATTTTTTTCTCCTGAAATACATCGAAGGAGGTTTCCCAATGTACGATTCACAACCTCAGTTTGACTATCAGTCTGTGGGTGGTAGGCGCTGTTGAACTGAAGTCGTGTATCGAATCGAGTCCACAAAGTCGTCAAAAGTGGCTTATGAACTTCGTGTCACGATGAGAAGTAATAGTCTTGGGAACTCCATGTAGCCGCACAATTTCTCTGAAGAATAAATCGCCACGTGTGTTGCATCGAGAGTCTTCTTGCATGGAATAAAGTGCGTCATTTTGAAGAAACGATCTACTACCACGAACACCGAATCCGTAGCGTTGTGTTCGTGGGAGAGACAAGCACAAAGTCCATAGATAAATCCTCCCAAGGGCCATCAGGCACAGGTAACGGGGTGTAGAGGCCCGTATTATGAGATTGCCCCTTGGCGGTCTGACAAATATAACAATGCTAGACTGCCTTTTCTACATCACGTACTAATTGCGGCTAGTAATACCGTTCTTCCACAAGAGCTCACGTCTTGTCTCGCCCAAGGTGTCCACTAAGGCCACCTTCATGTAGCTCTTGGATTATTTGTTCCCTTAGCGAACTGTTCGGGATGCATAGTCGATTTCTCTTGAAAATGAACCCGTCTTGCATATGTAAGTCGCCAGGGTGATCTTCTTGGCATCTAACCGATGCGTCCTTGAAGTCGTTGTCATCGGCATATATGTCTTTGAGGCGCTTGAACCCGACAACCTCATTGCTCATAGTGACTAATAAAGTTGCACGACGACTCAGTGCATCGGCTACTTTTCTGTTGCCCTGACTTGTGTTTTAGTACGAACGTGAATTCCTGTAAAAATGAGATCCATCTAGCATGCACACGGTTAATGTTAGCTTGACTATTAATGAATTTGAGAGCTTGATGGTTCGTGTAAAGTATGAATTCTCTTAAATCAAATAATGTCGCCAGTGTCGCAGTGCCTGGACCACCGCGTATAACTCGATCTCATATATAGACCACTTCTTGCGTGCATCGCTAAGTTTCTCACTGTAGAAGGTTACCGGCCTACCTTCTTGAGACAAAACTCTCACAATTCCGACATATGAGGCATCACATTCGACTTCAAACAGTTCGTCGAAGTTGGGAAGTATAAGAACCGAGGTCGTGGATAATCTGCTCTTGATTTCGGCAAAGCTCCTGTCGGCTTCGTCAGTCCACTGAAACTGTCATTTCTTCATGCAATCTATGATTGGTGACACAATGGTACTGAAAATTTTTCACGAACCAACAATAGAATGTCGTCAGTCCATGAAAACTTCGTGAATATTTGTGGGAACCGGCCATTCTCTGATTGCCTTCACCTTTTCCTCATCCACCCGAATGCTCATGGATGTTACGACAAAACCCAGAAATAATAGGCTATTAGTCATGAAGCTGCACTTTTTTAAATTGAGATATAATTTATTTTTAGTGATCACTTGAAGGACCTTCTTGAGGTGTTCTATATGGGTGGTTTTGTCTTCACTGTATATCAAAATATCATCGAAATAAACCACAACGAATCATCCGATGAAAGGTTTCAGAACTTGGTTCATCAATCTCATAAATGTGCTAGGCGCATTCGAAAGACCGAAGGGCATGACCATCCATTTGTATAATCCTTCCTTAGTCTTAAAGGTCGTTTTTCACTCGTCACCCGGCCGTATTCGAATCTGATGGTAGCCGCTCCTTAGGTCCAATTTAGAGAATATTTTTGCACCCTCTAGCATGTCCAGCATATCGTCCAACCGTGGTATAGAAAACCTATATTTTATGGTGATTTTGTTGATGGCTCGGCTGTCGACACACATGCACCAACTCTCATATTTCTTTGGAGTTAATAGAACGGCACAGCACATGGACTCATACTTTCTCGAATAAGACCCTTACGGATCAACTCCTCTACTTGTCCCTGCAGAATCTCGCACTTATTCGGACTCATTCGATAATGAGGACGATTAGGTAAACTAGGGCCTTAATCTTTCAGGGATGATGGTAGGCTCGAGTTCTTCCCCTTTTACAATTAACGCATAAGTCTGTCCTGTTTCTTTGGATTCTTCCACGAGCTCCCATATGATTAAGAGAAAATGACCCTCCACTTTAGAAGTTTAAGGTGGTCCCAATACGATCTTTCGGCGGTCTTTGACGAAGATATATATGTTATCTCGCCTTTTATGAGTGGCGTCACGGTCAGATTTTTAGGGCCGACCGAGTAGTATGTGACATGCTTCCATGTCAACCACATCGCATACTACTTTATCCTTATAATGTTTGCCAATTGAAAAAGATATGGTGCACTGTTCAGTTACCTTTGTTTCGCTAACCTTCTTGATCTAACCGATTGTATATGGAGAGGGATGACGCTCCATTTTCAATTGTAATTTTTCCACCATGACCTTGGAGACGATGTTCTCGCTGCTCCCACTATCAATGATCACATCACAAACCTTTCGATTCACCGTACACCTAGTGCGGAAGATGTTATGCTGCTGTGGATGCACTTCTTTTCTTGGCGTATATAATAGTCGTCTCACTACTAGCGACTCACCGTGATCTTGCTGAACTCAACCTGAATCATCTACCTCGTCCTCGGTGGTATGCTCCTGTTCTTCAATATCTGGATCTTCACAAGCGTTATCAGCACTACCATCATTAATGGCGAGGTTTGCCACTTTTCGTTGGGGACAAGTATTTGATAGGTGGCCTGGTTGGCCACAACGATAGCAGTTATCGGGCCTTGGCCGAGCATAGGGGTTTGAGATTCTACTTGGACCAGTAGCAGTCGATACGCCCTTTTGGGGTCTAGCTTGCCATCTTCCCTGATCTCAGTTCTCAGACGTAGGAGGTTGAGTGCGTGCTCCTACGGGCTCCTTCCCCTTGGGTTGTGCAGTTCCATGGGACGGATCAGCCACATGGATCCTTGCAATATGATAGGTCCGTGTGTTAAGACGTTCAAGTTGCGCTTCTTCCGGAGTAGCCAACTTGATCGCATCATTCATAGTCCAGACAGACTGCATCTGGACCCGATCCTAGATAGTCATACGCATTCCACCGTTGAATCGGGCGACTTGCTGCGATTCAGTCTCTACCAAATCATTACGCGTCGCCAGGCGGTAAAATTCTTCTGCGTATTCTCTCACCGACTGACTACCCTGTCGACAATTTTGGTATTGTTGGAATAATACCTGATCGTAATCGCTAGGGAGGAATCGGACACGTAGTAGCTTCTTCATCCGCTGCCAGGTGCGAATTGGTGCTTTCATCTGCCTGGTTCGTGCGAGTTGCGGTTGTTCCCACCAAACTGAAGCTCCTCCTTTCAACTTGTAGGCCACAAGCTTGACCTTCTTTGCTTCAAGGATGTCCATATAGCCGAAAAATTGCTCAACTTTAGAAAGTTAATCGAGGAAATCCTCAATGTGTAGTTGGTCATTGAAGCTACGAATATCAACCCGCATCTTGAATTCTCGATCCATTCGATCTACTCGATCGCCGCCATGTCTAGGGTGTTGGAAGATTACGTCATCGATTTCCTCCTCACTGGAGCCCCCTTCCTCATGGATGACCCTTGGATGTACTGTCGGTACTATCCTGCGATCAGGGCGATTACGAGTTTCAGCAATTGGCAGTGGAGGATTACCACCAGGAACACGGAGTTGCCTTAGGTTTTTCGCCAAGAGATCCGCTATGCATTCGATGGAAGCCTGCAGCCCTTGCATGGCTTTTCGATTCTCTTGTTGCGCTACTTCGAAAGCTGCCGCCATTAAAAGTAAATTCCCTGGAGCACCGCCCATGGGATTATTGCCCGACACGTCGTTAAAAGTCATCGATCCGAGGAGAAACTTCGCTTTGATACCAAACTGACGCAGGGGAGGACGTGAGGTCGAACATCGTCTTCCTCAAGAGGATAACTATTCCGAATCCACGGAACTTCTCTGGACTCCTCACAGAGACTTCTCGAATCCATGAGGAAAGAAAGCAGAAAATAAGAATAAATTCTAATAAATTCGAAATTGATTGATGAATGAATAAAAATGAGTTCACAACCCTTTAAATAGGGGTACCAAGCAATGAGAAAGAAATCAGAATCAAACTACAACTAAAACTCCTAGAATTCGCGACTTACTATAAATAGTAAACTTACTATTTATAGACGGTCATGACGTCTACTAGTGCGCAAGGTTTTTGGCCAAAAATAGTAAGTGTCCTATTTAGCTTCACCAAACCGTTCTCCTAATTATTCTAAGCTTTTTTCACGTTGGGCGCAACTCCTAAAGCCCGACGGATGAAGAGTTATAATCAAACTAAAACTTACTATTTATAGTAAGGAAACGACCGTCGATACAGGGGTTTTTCGCAATTCCGGGCGTCGCAACCCGAAATAGCGGGGTTGGTTGGCTAAAGTAGCTCGTTCTACCCCAAAATAATATATTTTACGTTAGATAACTCATTCTGGATTGCGAGATACGCCCGATCTAAGTTCCAACGGTCCGGATCACTTCTGTCGTCGACCAGGCCTTTTCTGATCCATCTTGGCCATGAAACTGTCCGCGACCCGCTCTACATCAAAGATTCAAATGTGCCACACTAAAGGAAAAGGTGGGTAGGGAAATTCTTATGGTTCAAACCTCCCTAGGTAGACAGTGATGTTTACATGCCATCCATACCATTCGTAGCCCCATTTGTACCGAGATGAGCTGAAAACACAAATATAATTATGATTGGCCCTACAAATATTTCAAATTTTCAATTGTGGACATTTAATCCTCACATTTTCAACCCACATATTGGATCTGTCTCATTTTTGGCCTCCTGTCCTAAAATAATCAGAAAGATAGAAGTGGACTGCATGGTGTGCCACGATCACCTGATGTGTTGACGTAACTAGGTTTTGTGCAGGGCTGAAAGTCCGGCGGGTTGGTGCTTTAACCCAACCCAAGGTTCCTATATCTCAACCCTAACCCAACGCAACCCAATCTAGGGTTGGGAACTCTCGACCCAAGCGAGCTCAGTCAGGTTGATCAGGTTGGTCAAGTACATACGTGTTAATATTTTCATTATTACATTAGTTTATTATATTTAAATATAAGACTTATTTTTGTAATTTTATTAATTATATATGTGATTATTCATCATAAAAAACTTCATTTTTTTCTTTAAAAAAACAAGCTGAAATATAAGACGACTACTAGAGCTGGGCATCGGACCGAGTCGGATCGGATTGGGTCCAACCCGATCCTACCCGAAATATATATGGGTTTATCCGAATTCGATCCGATCTGGCCCCGGATCCGGCCCATCTTACCCGAATCGATCAGATGTACTGTTAGTTTGACCCGAACCGTGTCTGACTCGGCTAGAAAAACCGAGTCGGATCGGATTAGTTATAGTTCGGGTCGAGTTGAATTTATGGTTTTTTTTTCCAGATGCTCTAAAATAACCGTAAAAAATGGATGAACGGTGTGGATATAATAAATACATTATTGTGGGCCCATATAATCTTGATCTTATTTGAACCGTTCGTACAACTCGGAGCCCGAGGCGCGTCTCCGCTTCTCCATGCACGACACGTATCTACAGCGGTCAGTTCTATGTTGGGAAACGGAATCGCTACTCGCTAGTCGCTACTCACCAGCCACCCACCCTGTGACTTATGGTCGGTGCTCTATGGGCCCTATCATGATGTATATGTCTTATCCATTCCGTTCATCTATTTTTAAAGATTATTTTGGGGTTTTTTCCTGAATATTAGAGGTATAAAAATCTCAGATGGTCCACACCACATGAAAACAATATTGATTGGAAATTCACCCTTAAAATCCTCCCAAGGTTCACTGTACTATTTATTTAATTATTTGACATCATCTGTTGAATAGGTCATACAGGTCAGGTCATACAGGTCCAGATGAAGAGAAAAAACAAAAATTAGCGTGATCCAAAACTTTTATGGCCACCAAAATGTTTTTAATGGTCGACGCTCATTCAAAACTGTTTCCTGTAATGTGGTTCATTTGAGATTAGGATATATTTCATTTTTGGTCTAACACTGTAAAATTATCTCTAAAAATAGATGGACGGCATGGATGAAACACACACATCATGGTGGGTCCCACGGAGCACTGACCACCAGCCATGGTATCAGGCGGAGTAGCCCTGCCTGTTGTGTTGTCTGTTGACGTGCCGTGCACGGCACGTCTTGCAAGATACAACTGTATTTACACCCGTGAATGTATATACATACATCTTATCGTACCGAGTAAGCTCAGTTGAGCCCACATGGAATTTATGTGGTCTATCCACGCCGTCCATCTGTTTTTAAACATCATTTAAGGAGATGGGCCCAAATTTGAAGAATATAAATGGCTCGACTGTAGCATAATATAAGAAATAATGGGAATAATGATTTCCACTGTTGAAACCCTGCTTAGCCTCACAGTGATTTTTATTTGTAATCTAACTTGTTCATAACATCATACCAACATGAATGAAGGGAAAATAAAAATATAAGCTTGATCCAAAGCTTTTGTGGCCCCCAAGAATTTTTCAATGGTAAACTTTCAATTCACACTGTTTTCCAAGGTGTGGTTCATTTGAGATTCGGATATGCTTCATTTTTGGGCTTAAGCCCTAAAATTATCATATAAAATGAATGGAAGGAATGGATAAAATATATAAATCACGGTGGACCCCACAGAGTTCACTCAGTACGCTCAGCGGATTCAGTTACTTGGTACGCAATACGCTTCCAAACTACAGGATATGTTATCTTGTTATCCGACCAAGTAATTTTTGTTAGGGCCCATCGTGAATGCATGTGGTTTATCCACGCCGTCCATTTATTTTTTCATATAATTTTAGTCGTTGAACTCAAAATCGATGGATATCCAAAGCTTAGGTAGACCATACCACAGCAAAAAGTATAAGATAAATATATGTGTTAAAGATAGATAAAAATCACTCCGGATCGGTCCGGATAGGTCCGAATCGGATGCATTCGGTTCGGATTTCGGTTCGGTTCGGTCGGATTTACCGTTTACCCGAATCCGATCCTAATATCATTCGGATATGCCCGGTCGTACCCGAACCTAACCGATCCATACCATCGGTTCTGTTCGGATCGGGGCGGATCGGGGCGGTTCGGGTCGGATCCACCGGAGGGTCCATTTTGCACACCTCTAACGACTACTCTATTAAAAGTCATGTGGCATAACACGTAATCTATTTGGAAGAGAGAAATCAGGTATATCTTGTTAGCTTGAGTCCTTGAAAAATACATGGACAAATGAGACCCGACATCACTAGTGTGCCTTTGACACAAATGATCCACACTCAATTATACTTTATAAGTAATTTATATATTGATCGGGTTCGGGTTGGGTCGAGCAACCTGAGACCTCAACTCAAGCACAACCTAAGTTTTATCGGGTTAGTGTTTGTATAGCCTAAGCTTGAGATCGGACCGATATATCTTGCCCGAGCCCAACCCAATGTCGGGTCGGTCACAGGTCGGTCAGGTTGAACCGCCCAACTTTCAGCCCTAGTTTTGTGGGGCCTATATGTATGTGTTACATCTACCATATCTATTTATTTTTGTGAGATGATTTTAGGAGATAGATAAATGTGTTATATCTATCCTATCAATTTATTTTTGCGAGATGATTTTAAGAGATAGATAAAAAAGAATATACAGATATGAATCTTAAGCAGACCCCACTATAAAACAATTGAAACCTTCATGGGGCCACCAACATAATGTTTATTTGACATCCAACTTGTTCATGAGGCCATGCTGAACCGGACGAAAGGAGAAGATAAATATTAGCTTGATCTAAAACTTTTGCAGCCCAATAAGTTTTCAATAATAGGTGTTCAATTCCCACTATAGAAACACTTGAGCATGTTATCTGTTTCCTTTTTTACCCTGTACTTTAAAATGATCTTGCAAATTGAAAGAACAGTGTGGATATAGCAAACACACTATGTTGGGCCCATGTAACCTTGTTTACGTAAACACACGAGTGGGGGCGTGTGACACGCCACTCAATCAGCTTCCAAAGAGGATCCAAAATTACTCATGTGCCCAAAAGATGTTTACGTACCATCCAATCATCCAAACCGTTCATAGTATTACTATCACTCAGATCAACTTTAGTCACAAATATCACCCTCATACAGAACTTCTGTAGCACCAGCTGCAAAGCTTTCAATGGTAGGTGTTCCATCACTGCTGTTTCGTATGGTGTGACCTACTTGAGTTTTGAATCTTACTAATTTTGGAATACTATTTTAGGGCCAGTTTGGTACTTGCATTAGAGTGAATTAGAAGCGATGAAATTAGACTTAAGGTAACGAGAAGACTTTAAGAGGTTGTCCATAAATTCCAGTGGATTGGAAGAGCCTGGGATGATCTCCCTCCTCCGGCTATATACTCGTGGGAGTGTTTGAAAATGCAAGCGTTTCTAGCAGTGGACGTCCTTAGCACTACTGCTTCCTACGATGTGGTCCACTGTAGCCTTAGATCTACCTTTATTTTGGTCTCATTCTCTATATTGAATGAACCTTACATACGGTAGGTGTGAATGGAAGTTATACATCATGGGATGCCACTTGTGAGGCCGCCTGTGGTCCTGTCCTATATCCCACGCTGTATGGGTGATAGGCAAAGTCTGAAGGAATGATTTCACGAATTTCTTAAAATGCCCATGCAAATTATGAAGTATTATCCGCTGGAGTAACATCCGGCCATCCAAACAGACTATTTGGATTGAAACATGAATCAAATCCCACTTAATACCATCTCCTTCCGGTCCCTTGGGCCAAACATGACCTTAGTACGATATTTAGATATTTAGAAACTGATAGAATATGTCAAGGTCATTTCTATGGCCAGCTTTTGCTTCGGAGGCTTCAGCAACTTGTATGACAGGGCCACAGCTAATCATCTTCCCCACCTGCCGATGTGTGGTCAGGAAAAAAGCTTTCCCGTTGAAAGGGACAACGGACGCGACTTGGATGTGTGCCCCGGCCGCCAAGTTCCTGTGGTAGGAAGCTGTGGGATCCACAGAAATTCTTGTGATAGATCCACTCCATCAATCAGTTTCAAAACACCATACGAAAATATAAAGGGATTCTAAAAATAAGATAGATACAAAACTTAAGGGAGTCACACCATACGAAAAAGCTGGGATTGAATGCCTACCTTTGAAAACCTTGTGAGGCTAAAGATGTAGTTTTGTACCAGGATGATATTATACCTAAATTTTATCAAGTGTTAATAACCGTATAAACGGTTTGGATGGCATATAAACATCATGGTCAGCTCTAGGAAGATTTCGACATTGGACGTTTCCCTTATAGGTGTATCCTCCATTGTGGTCCTGCGGAACTGATGGACGGAGTGGATTTGTCAGGGAAATCTTTAGAGGCCCATATAGCTTCTGATCATACGAAGCTTACGTGGCCGGGGCCACATGAGGGAGAGCTGTACCTTGTTTTCTTCTTTTTCAAGAGAGCTTGTTCGTGCATGTAGTTTCGTGCCACGCAAGCAGTATCCACTGAAAGTGAGCCGTCGATCATGGACGCGGATTGTGTCCTACGGGCTCTCTGGGGCCTACCGTAATGTAAGTGTTTTATCCACGCCGTTCATCGTTTTTCTCATATCATTTTAGTTATGATTCAAAAAAATTGAGGCAGATAAACGCTTAAGTGGACCACAAAGTGGGGATTGAAGGTCCACCATTAAAAACTTCTTAAGAGCTGGAGAAGTTTTGGATCAAGCTGATATTTGTTTTTTCACTTCATCCACGTATATATGACCTTATGAATAGGTTGGATGGTAAAAAAAACATTACGTTGGCCCTTACAAAGGTTTCAACAGTGGGTGTCATTATCCCCGCAGCTTCCTTAGGTGTGGTCCACTGAAGCTGTGGACCTGCTTCATTTTAGCTTCAAAGTTTAAAATGTTCTGAGAAAATCAATGAACGGCGTGGATAAAACACTTACATCATTATGGGGCCCACAGAGCCCTGCTCGGACGGATTACCGTCCGGGCTGGGGTAGGAGTAGGACGCAATCCGCGTCTGTCAATCATACACTTCCGTTCAAATACGTAAAGGGTTCGATAGTATTTGGGAAGATGATTAAATAAAAATATTTTAAGTGGTCCACTGTCACTTAGATTGATGTCTACCGTTGAAACCTTGGAGATATCTACCATGATGTTTATATACAATGGGGTTGAATTAATGAATCTTACTAGGAAAGCAAATAAATATAGTTGAATTGATGGATGCCACTGAGAAAGAAATAATAATAATAATAAATATAGCCGTAATCTAAGATTTCGGTGGACTCAAGAAAGTTCTAATGATGAGGCTTTCTTGAATGTTAGATATGCCTACTAAGTGACTTCGTATAACGAGAGTGGAGTGGTTGGTGCTATGTGGGCCCCACCATGATGTATGTGTTTCATCGACCCCGTCCCTCCATTTTTCAGATCATTTTAAGACATGATCCAAAAAATAAAGTAGATCCAAATCTAAATCGGACCACCATGACACCCACCATTAAAATTTTGTCCGGGGCTACAAAAGTTTTGTATCAAGATGATATTTGTTTTTTCTCTTCACTAGGTCGATATGACCTAATTAACCGGTTGGATGTCAAATAAACATTACAATAGGCACTGGGGGGTTTTTAACTGTGGGCATTCAATCACTTCTGTTTATTATGGTGTGGTCTATTTGAGATTTAAATCATGGTGGGGGCCACAGATTATCGACCACTAGCCGACTAGCTAATGGCAGCTTGACTAACCAAACACTGTCCATGGAGTAAACTCAACGTGTACATCATAATGAGCCCGCAAAGCCTCTTATTTTTTTCATGGCTTATCTGAGCACTCAACAAACCTGCATTGGGGTAGATTAGATTACCTCCTTAGAACGCGAGGCCCCGTGAAAAAGCCTTTGTGCACTTGTAGATGGACACGGATTGCATGTGACCCCAACACCAGGTGACCCAAGCAGTCTTGGTAAGAAGTGGGATCTGATTGTGCCATATGCCACAGATGTAGCCTATGCAAGGCATGTTTGAAATAGGGCTGAAAGTCGGGCGGGTTCAACCCGACCCACTGGTGACCAACCTGACATTGGGTTGGGCTCAGGCAAGATGTATCGTCCAAAAATTCTTAATTTTTTTTTATTATAATAATTAGCCCACGTTGTCACTTACTGACCTTTGACGCTCGAGGTGAGCCTATACGTAAATGATACTAGTAAAGAACCGTACAAATTTGATTAACCAACCGTATGAAGCCAACTAATCTACCTAATCACGTACTTAAACCTCAAGTCTAGTCTCATGAATTGTTCATCTAGGGCCCAAATCTAACTGACCCATCACCGACTAATCAAGACAACCATAACTAAATTAAAGATATACTCAAAGCCGAGCCGGCTATGACCCGGATCTTAACTAATGGACCAAGTCAACCTATTTACTCATTTAGCCTAAGAGCCAATGGTTTAGAGTGATCATGACTGAATCACCATTTTCGTTAATTTTGAATAGGCCACACTGCGAACTTAGTTAATACAGACCCTAACAACTGCGCCCAAGAAATCTCCATACCCAATTCATTTGAAAAATATTCCGATTATCTGAACAAGCTCTACACCGCTCGTTAGTGGCCCACCAGTTCTGAAATTATAGAATAAGGTCCGTCTCACTGGGCTTGACGTCTATCGCAGGTGGTGAACCAAGATAGTGCCCAAAAGTACTCAACTTGAGCCAGAAGCAAAGTGCTTAAAACGTACGAATCCTCCAGACTGAAATATGAAAACTTAAGTGAAATAGGACACCAGTTATAGCTTTCTGACCATTAGATTGCAATCAAACTCGGGCCATGAGTCAGAGATATTTCTCTGCTCATATCTGTATAACTGGTATCCTAATCGAACATCAGTGACCGTTGATCGCAAATAAGGCCCCTACGGTAAATTGAGTCATTCGTTTACCGTCAAATTTAGACCAATCACTCATCCGACAATGGGGCACTTGCCCCATGGCACATAGGGGCCAAGGGGCCATTGGAATGGCCCTAAGGACAAAAAATCAACCTAATAGGGGCATGCATGCTAGAATAAGAGCTCCTAGGGTCATTTAGATGAAAATTTCAGACTATATAAGTCCAAGAAATTTACTCCCTCACTCCTATACGAATTTTGCTGCAAGGGAGAGAGAGAGAGAGTGGCGAGAATAGAGAGAGAGACAGGGAGCTTCAAAGGAGCTGGAATTTGAGAAATTCTCCCTCCTACCTCAACTCACATCGGAGCCCACGACTCCGCCGCCGTAGAAGCAACCCACCAGCCATAGAAAGGTAATCAGTCCAGCCCCTTCCAAATTTTAGGTGTCCTAAACCACTTACATGAACTCTAACATACAAATTCTATTGGCACAGGGCTTCGTTACACCAACCCGGGGAACCAACGCCTTAGGAGCGGCTCCACAAACTACCAAACCATTCCTAGGTACTGAAATTAATAATTGTGTGTATGAAATTTGCTTTGCGTACTGATTTATAGGAAATCCATAGGTAGTTAATTCTCTACAAATTTGCCTAAGCATGTTTAGAATAATTAATGTTTAATTCCATACTAGATTAGAATAAGCCATTAAAATGCTGCCCTTTTTTCTTGTTTTCCCTTTTGATTATGTGAAATTAAATTTGATTCATTCCCAAATCTGTGGCAATTTGAGGGAAATGTACTGCATGTCTTCTATACGTTTAAATTGGATCAAATGTTTACAATTATTTACATGTATGCCTGAATTTTCTGTAACTAGGAATAGTTCATGATCATCTTATGATATTAAGCAATTTAAACCTTATATATGCATGGCCGAATTCTCTACAACTAGAAGTAGTTCATGATCTTTTCTATGATGTTAAGTAATTTAAATCTTTACCGAGTTGGCCAGCAAAACTACAAGGCCTGTGCGGGCAGCCCCACCGGTTGGGCCGCCTAACGACTAATTTGACCAATTAGGTCGAACACGGATAGCCGATAGTAGTTGGACTACGCGGGATGCTCGCACCCAATGTCGGGTGTTCTATAGTTCGCCTGAATCGGATAAATTGGTCAACTAACTGACCAACCATATTTGTTAACAATGTATGATCACGCCTGTTTGAACCTGAGACACTCCATGCCTTTGAAACGCCCACTTACAACCACTATGATGCAATCCACGAGTCTCGTGAGTCGGGCATGGTGGAATGTGACACTATGCTCGAGCTGTCGGCCTACGCTGGAGTGACGAGCTTCCATGTAGTGACTGCGAGCAATCCAGGGTACAAACCCGCCTCGTGAGCCAGGCATGATGGAATGGGACAATATACTCGAGTTGTTAGCCTACGTAAGGGTGATGAGCCTCCCCATAGTGACCGCGAGTAAAACTACTTTACAAAATCACCTTTTGTATGCATTTTCTGGGAGTGACGAACCTAAAAAAATCAAGGATCGCGGGCGCAAGGCCGTCGTGGCTGCCTGGGCCTCATGATCAGGTTAGGGCATTGGTTTCGATAGGGTGTCCCAGTTTTCCCAACCTACTAGATGAATGAACATAACTAAACACTCGGCTAACATGTCAATGATCGCATCGCATTAATTAGGTTGGCAACTCGGTAGTCAAGGTCTCACTGGAGGAGTGTTGGGCATATGCGATCGTTAGATGGTGTCGCTCGAGAGATTGTTGGATGGTGAGGGCATGCATCATATTACAACAACATTAAAAAGGCCAAGCTATAAGTCCTAGAGGGGGTGGGGGGGGGGGGGGGTGAATAGGACAACGCCAAATTTAAAATAATTACAACGAAATTTAATAAAGAGACAGCCAAATAAAGTAAATCAGTTTGCAATGCTGAAATGAAAAAGCAACCTCAATAAACAAATATTGAGAGGTTGATACAAAAGTTGTTCTAAGGACAACCTTACACCAAAAACCAAAGTTTATGGTAGGAAAACCTGATTTCTAGAAAAGTCTTTATATCAAAAACTCAAACTGAAGAGGAATAAATAAAACTATATTGATGAATAAAATGCAATTTTAAATATTGATTGTTCTAAGGACAACCATGCACCATAAAAATGGCAGGGCAACTTTACTAGAACAAGATAAACTGAAGCTCAAACAAATAAAGGAATAGCAAGAGATAAATTGCAGAAATGTAAATCTAAACTATTACAACATTCACCACTGAGCTTGAAATAAAATGATTACAACATTCACATCCACGTACATTCTATAACTGAATAATTAAAGATAGAAAAATGAAGCACACATCCACAGAACACAAAGAGTTATAGTGGTTCGCCTGTGTGTACACCAGCTGTTCAACAACAGCCACACAGAATGCTACTCCACTCCTAATATCCTCACACAGGGGATATTAGCGTTCACTATCAAATAGATTTTCACAAGTTCACCCAAAACCTTTACAATTATGTCTTTTTCAAAGGGCTTAGACAATTCAAAACCCCTCACTTCTGAGTTTTCTGGCTCTCCTCAGATAACCAACAACTTTGAGATTTTTCTGGCTTAACCTCAAATAAAACTAAAATAAATGAATTTACAATAAATGTAAAATACATGAATTTCTCCTTCGTTGTAGCAGCCCAAAAAGAACCGAGTTAGAATAGAGATTTGAATGTTCAAGATCAATATCCAATACTCACTTTATAATGGTTATAGTTTCTAATAGATTTTAAATTAAAACAAACGGGCTAGCTTGAATTGATTTTGATTGCAGTAAAAGGAAAATAAAACTTCCTCTTTACAGATTAGATTGGAATGTAAGAAACAAAATCAATTAACAAAGCTAAAGAAAGAGAATATTAAATAAGCACACTTAGCTTGAATGGAGCACGGAACAATCTCTCAGAAGGCCGAATTAAAATAGCTTGAATTTCATATTTTATTATGAGATTCGTGCTCTATTTATAGGTGAGAAAAACACGTCTTCGGCTGGTCTTAAGTCACTACAACTGGTCGTAAGACCAACTGATATTTGAAAATTCGAGCGCGATAAGATCAGGTCGTTCACGACTGGCCGAAGGTAGTCTACGACTGGTCGAAGGACACCTTCGACTGGTCGAAGGTTTCTCACGACTAGTCGAAGCAAGTTGAATTTCATTGCTGGAGTTTGAGTCGTAGGTCTATGACTGGTCGAAGGATCAGTCGACATTGTTCATATGACTAGTCGAAGAGACCCCAGGACTAGTCGAAGTTTAACAAAAAATTTCCAAATATTATAACAAACTTACGACTGGTTCAGGAAATTCTAAGACTGGTCAAAGCAGAGCTAGGACTAGTCGAATAAAGTCCAGGACTAGTCTTAGAATAGACCAAACTCACTTATATAAAAGATATGACTTATGTATCTAAAATGGCCTACTCTAAAGGTCAACCTAAGATCAGTCATACCTCAATAGTGAAGTAAGGACATTGAAACTTAAAGATGAGTGACCTTGAGCATAATGAAACTTGAGATCTTAGAGTAGCTTGAACTTGAAAGCATCTTGAGATCTTGAGACTTAAAAGTTTGAACAATCTCACATTCTCGAGACATCTTGACTTGTGAACATTGCTTGTCTATCGAAGCTGATCTCGTGAGACTTGGCACATCATATGTAGAGATTTGTTCTTCCCGTATGCAAACTTCATAACAAGATACAAACACAAATTTGACAATATAGTGAGGCTATCAACTATAGCACTTACAATCTCTCCCTTCGTCAAATTAGTGACAAAACACGCACGTACAAGATATATTTCATAAACAGAATATCTGGTTAACGAATCATGCACCAGTTAATATCAACCGGCACGCACATATACAACCGGCACGCACATATACAACCGGCACATATACATAATAGCATGAACATAGTAGCATGACATGACATGAACCTGCAAGTTACTTTAATATATCTATATCTATCCACCTTAACACCTACTCTCCATACTCCCCCTGAGTAACATACATCCAACATTCTCCCCCCTTTTGTCACAAGTGGACAAAGGAAGCAAGGAACAAATAGATAAGGAGTTAAAAAGAGATGCTATATGTGAGAAAGGATAATTCAAGACATATAATTCAAAAAAAAAAGTTAAGTCAACAGTAGCAACTAGCTCACAAACTGAAAGATAGTAGAGATATAAAGTTATTATAGTCCAATAAAAGAAAATGAACTAATCTGAGCCAGATGGAGCAGGGATGGAAGGATCAAGTTGATGCAAGCCCTTGTTTAAGCGCCTAAGATATTTGCGCATATATTTGAACTGTAAATTATGGGCAACATTCATGTTATCTATTTTAATATTTATATTTTCAACTTTCTAATCCAATCTACGCAAACACGCATCAAACTCAGAAGGTGCATAATCAGGATCATTAGCGGAATCAGAATCAAGTTCTTCAAAAATATCATCCATGTTAATATCATCAGGAGGAAGATCATCAGTTTCTTCCTCATGTCCAGCTTCGGCACCAGCATCACCATCACCTTAACCCGGAAGCATATCCAGTTTCATCTTATTAAGGTTAGTATTGTTAAATATCAGATGATGAATAAGAGCTTCTTCAGTAGGCATGTCGACTAACATATGCTTAGCCAACATAGTCATCAAATAAGTAAAATGGATGCCACTGTGACCTGAATGGAGTCGAAACTGAATAATGTGGTGACAAATCAAGGATGGTAAACAGATATTAGCACCTCTGGCAACAGCATGAAGAACACGAACCATGAAGACGTTAACTCGGATTTATCGCCAGATCGAGGATACAAGTTAGATACAAAAATCTTGTGAAGAATTTTGTATTTGGGTAACAGAAACTTTGAAGGGAGAGCATTTCCTTTATGTGTCCATTGAGCATCCAAATTGCGTAAGTCTCTAGTAAGCATGTGTTTTTCAGTTACTGAGGGTTTGTTAGATAAGGTATGGATAGGAATGCCCTCATCATTCACAGGTATTTCCATAAGAGCTGAAATCAAATGATGATCAACATCAAATAATCCTTCTCTTGTGGCAATATTAAAAGTTAAATTTTTCAGAGAAAAAGTACTTATGCATGCGAACATGGATTGGGTAATGGACCAGTATGCAGGCCCACCCCAATGCAATAAGTTATCCCAACCTATAGTTTGAAAAATAGGGAGGATATCAAATGGAGCAACATGATTAACATCAACTGGATGTTCCACAATAACATTACGTAATCTGATGTCCCGAACATAAGATGGATCATCATCGGGGGCCCGAAGATGACGCTTAGTAAAAGGAGTAGATCTGGATGAAGATGGACCACGGGACGTTGTCTTTTTACCTCTAGATGCCATTTGCAACAAGGATTTCAAGAAAACAAAGAGTTACAAAGGATTGAGAAGTGGGTTTTCTCAAATCAAATTTTGAGAGTGGAAAAACTCCAAATCTCAACAAAACTAAAAATAGACAACTTCAAGAAATAAATAAAAGCAAACTTGACACAAATTCACAAGAAATAAGCAAATGGAACACTAACCTCGAAGGATTTGGAAGGTGGGTTCGACTGGTCAAGCGCCGGCTAGTCGGAGAAGAAAGATGAAATAAGGAAGAAATGAGATTTTTCCCAATTTAAGTCAATCACCACGATTTACGGCTGGTCGTGGGTTGGCTTCGACTGGTCGTGACATGACAGGTTGAGGAAATCCTCGACTGGTCGAACATCACCAAAAATCTGATTTTATGCATATTTCACAAAAAGTCAAATTTTAATATAGCAAATATATATAGTATGATACAAATATGCATAAATAATCATATTAGAATGCACATGCCAAGATCAAATTTCATTTTGTTAAACCTGCTTTTATTGAGAGGTTTAGTGAAAATGTTAGCACGTTGGTTCTCGATAGGGATATATTCCACATATATAACTTTTTCTTCTACTAATCCACGAATATAGTGAAATCTAATGTCAATGTGCTTAGTACGAGAATGCTGAATTGAATTTTTTGAAATATTTATAGCACTGGTATTATCACAATATAATAACATAGAATCCTGTTTAATTCCATAATCACTTAGCATACGATTCATCCAAACAAGCTGAGTGCATGCATTACCAGCTGCGATATATTCAGCTTCAGCAGTTGAAAGTGATATAGAACTTTGTTTCTTGCTAAGCCAAGAAACTAAACAGTTTCCAATATAAAAGCGACCACCACTGGTAGATTTTCTATCATCAAGATTACCAGCCCAGTCAGCATCCAAGTACCCAGCTAATTGAACACTATTCTCATGAGGATACCAGAGACCGAGATTAACAGTACTTGCGACATATCGCATAATTCGTTTAACAGCAATTATATGCGATTCTTTAGGATCAGATTGATATCTAGCGCAAATACCAACACTTAAAGCAATATCAGGTCTACTAGCAGTTAAGTAAAGTAAATTACCAATCATACTCCGATATAATTTCGGATCCACATTTTTACCTGCAGAGTCTTTTGAGAGTTTCAAAGTTGTACTCATAGGAGTATCAAAATTCCTACCATTCTTAAATCCAAATTTCTTAATTAAATTTATAGCATATTTAGATTGAGTGATAAACATTCCATCAGGTCGTTGTTTTACTTGTAACCCAAGGAAATAATTCGATTCCCCAACCATGCTCATTTCAAACTGAGATTTCATCAAATCTACAAACTCAATAGTCATGTTAGTACAGGTAGATTCATAAATAATATCATCAACGTAGATTTGAACCATTAAGATATCTTCGTTATGTTTCTTAATAAACAATGTTTTATCAACACTTTCCATTTGAAAGTTATGACTGAGTAAAAACTTAGTCAATTTCTCATACCATGCTCTGGGAGCTTGTTTTAGACCATAGAGATCTTTTTTTAGATGGTATACATGATCAGTAAGCTTAGGGTCTTCAAACCCTGTAGGTTGTTCAACATATACTTCTTCATGTAGATCACCATTCAAAAAAGCACTCTTTAAATCCATTTAATAAATTTTAAACTTTCTAAAGCATGCAATGGATATAAAAAGTTTGATTGATTCAAGGCGAGCAACTGGAGCAAAGGTTTCATCGTAATCGATACCTTCAATTTGAGTGTATCCTTGTACAACCAGTCTTGCCTTGTTTCGAATTATATTTCCAAGCTCATCAGACTTATTTTTAAAATTTTATTTTGTTTCGATAATATGTTTATCTTTAGGTCTAGGAACAAGATGTCAAACATCACACTACGCCAAAACAGAGAAAAAAGGACGGTCCAAAACCGTCTCAAATGACCAAAAAGGACGGTCATGGACCGTCACATAGGCAGTCAAATTTTGACGTGTCCTATTACTTAAAGGACGGTTGATAACCGTCATTCTTATTGACGAAAAAAGGACGGTCATGGACCGTCCTAAAAAAGGACGGCCAGAGACCGTCCTTCAAATGGACTGTCAAATGATCCCAACAAGGACGGCCATCGACCGTCCTTTAAAAGGACAGTCATGGACAGTCCTTAACAAAGACGGTCATAAACCGTCTCTTATGTTCCTTTAAAGGACGGCTATAGACCGTCCTTGAAACAGACGGTCATCGACCGTCCTTTAAAAGGACTGCTGCACCGTGCCTTTGAAGGACAGCCATAGACCGTCCTATAAACGGACGGTCATGGACCGTCTTTAAAAGGACTGCCACAAACCGTCTGATATGAGCCTCAAAAGGACGGTCATGGACCGTCCTTTAAAAGGACGGTCTATGACCGTCCTTTAAAGGGACTGCTATAGGCCGTCTCTTATAATCCTTTTAAGGACATTTTAAATTTGACCTGTTACAATCTTCTTCACATTAAATTTGACCTGATATACACCTGTACAATATATTTCATCACATTCACATCCTGATATACACCTGTACAATATATTTCATCACATTCACATCCTGATATACACCTGTTATACAATATATTTCATCACATTCACATCTTGATATACACCTGTTATACATTATATTTCATCACATTCACATCCATCTAAACCCAAACTCACACAATCTTCCTGATATACACATGTTAAAAATATATTTCATCACATTCACATCCATCTAAACCCAAACTACGAAATCCATCCAAACACAATCTTCCTGATATACACCTGTTATACAATATCACATTCACATTCACATTCACATCCATCTAAACCCAAACTACGTAAATCCATCCAAACACACAATAATCTTATCCACATTACATTCATCCACGCATAATACATATAAGTTTAACTTCATAAGTAAAAAAACAATCTTATCCACATTTCATTCATCCACGCATAATACATATAAATAAGTTTAGGTTTAGGTTAGGTTATAAGCTATAGGTTTAGGGAATTGAGAATAGGTTAAGGTTTTAGGTTTAGGAAATCGGGTTCGGGTTCGGGATCGGGTTTAGGTTTGGGTTTAAGTTAGGGAGTTGAGATTAGGATTAGGTGTAGGTGTATGTTTAGGAATTTGAGAATATATTTAGGTGATAGGTTATAGGTTCAGGTTTAGGTTTAGGTTTAGGTTAAGGGTTAGGTTATAGCTATAGGTTTAGGGAATTGAGAATAGGTTAAGGTTTAGGTTTAGGAAATCGGGTTCGGGTTCGGGATCGGGTTTAGGTTTGGGTTTTCAAGTTTAGGTTTAGGTTTAGGTTAGGGAGTTGAGATTAGGATTAGGTGTAGGTTTAGGTTTAGGGATTTGAAAACAGGTTAAGGTTAAGGTTTAAGAATTCGGGTTCGGGTTCGGGATTGGGTTTAGGTTTGGGTTTTCAAGTTAAGGTTTAAGTTTAGGTTTAGGTTGGGGAGTTTAGATTAGGATTAGGTTTAGGTTTAGGTT
This sequence comes from Magnolia officinalis, assembly GCA_021015155.1. Lineage (NCBI taxonomy): Eukaryota > Viridiplantae > Streptophyta > Magnoliopsida > Magnoliales > Magnoliaceae > Magnolia > Magnolia officinalis. The sequence continues at coordinate 11,858 of JAJHSJ010000300.1, read as the reverse complement.
TAGAGATTTGAGAATAGGTTAAGGTTTAGGTTTAGGAAATCGGGTTCGGGATCGGGTTTAGGTTTGGGTTTTCAAGTTTAGGTTTAGGTTTGTTTGGTTTAGGGAGTTGAGATTAGGATTAGGTGTAGGTGTAGGTTTAAGGATTTGAGAATATATTTAGGTTATAGGTTATAGGTTCAGGTTTAGTTTAGGTTAAGGTTAAGGTTTAGGTTTAGGTTTAAGCTATAGGTTTAGGGAATTGAGAATAGGTTAAGGCTTAGATTTAGTAAATCGGGTTCGGGTTCGGGATCGGGTTTAGGTTTGGGTTTTCAAGTTTAGGTTTAGGTTTAGGTTAGAGAGTTGAGATTAGGATTAGGTGTAGGTGTAGGTTTAAGGATTTGAGAATATATTTAGGTTATAGGTTATAGGTTCAGGTTAAGTTTAGGTTAAGGTTAAGGTTTAGGTTTAGGTTATAAGCTATAGGTTTAGGGAATTGAGAATAGGTTAAGGTTTAGATTTAGTAAATCGGGTTCGGGTTCGGGATCGGGTTTAGGTTTGGGTTTTCAAGTTTAGGTTTAGGTTTAGGTTAGAGAGTTGAGATTAGGATTAGGTGTAGGTGTAGGTTTAAGGATTTGAGAATATATTTAGGTTATAGGTTATAGGTTCAGGTTTAAGGTTAGGTTAAGGTTTTTTAGGTTATAAGCTATAGGTTTAGGGAATTGAGAATAGGTTAAGGTTTAGGTTTAGGAAATCGGGTTCGGGTTCGGGATCGGGTTTAGGTTTGGGTTTTTCAAGTTTAGGTTTAGGTTTAGGTTAGAGGTTTAGATTAGGATTAGGTGTAGGTTTAGGTTTAAGGATTTGAAATACATTTAGGTTTTAGGTCATAGGTTTAGATTTTAGGCTTAGGCTTAGGTTTAGGTTTAGGTTTAGGAAATCGGGTTCGGGTTCGGGATCGGGTTTAGGTATGGGTTTTCAAGTTTAGGTTTAGGTTTACGTTAGAGAGTTGAGATTAGGATTAGGAGTAGGTTTAGGTTTAGAGATTTGAGAACATTTAGGTTTAGGTCATAGGTTTTGGTTTAGGTTAAGGTTATAAGTTTAGGTTTAGGTTTAGGTTTAGGTTAAGGTTTAGGTTTAGGTTATAAGCTTAGGGAATTGAGAATAGGTTAAGGTATAGGTTTAGGAAATTGGGTTCGGGTTCGGGATCGCGTTTAAATTTGGGTTTTCAAGCTTAGGTTTAGGTTTAGGTTAGGGAGTTGAGATTAGGATTAGGTGTAGGTTTAGGTTTAGGGATTTGAGAGTACATTTAGGTATTAGGCTTAGGTTTAGGTTTTAGGTTTAGGTTTAGGTTAGGTTAGATTTAGGTTTAGGGAATTGAGAATAGGTTAGTTTTTAGGTTTAGGAAATCGGGTTCGGGTTCGAGATCGCGTTTAGGTTTGGGTTTTCAAAGCTTAGGTTTAGGTTTAGGTTAGGGAGTTGAGATTAGGATTAGGTGTAGGTTTAGGTTAGGGATTTGAGAGTACATTTAGGTATTAGGCTTAGGTTTAGGTTTTAGGTTTAGGTTTAGGTTTAGGTTTAGGTTTAGGGAATTGAGAATAGGTTAAGTTTTTAGGTTTAGGAAATTGGGTTCAGGTTCGGGATTGGGTTTAAGTTTGGGTTTTCAAGTTTAGGTTTAGGTTTAGGTTAGGGAATTGAGATTAGGATTAGGTGTAGGTTTAGCTTAGGGAAATGAGTTTAGGTTATAGGTTTTGGGATTTAGGAATAGTTTTAGGTTATAAGTATAGGTTTAGGTTAGGTTATAGATTATAGGTTATAGGTTAAGGTTTTAGGATTTGATTTTAGGTTATAGGATTAGGTTAGGTTTAGGTTTAGGTTATAGGTTTTGGGATTCGAGAATGGGTTGGGTTTAGGTTATAGGTTTTTGTTTAGGTTTAGGTTTATGTTTTTGATTTAGGTTATAGGTTATAAGTTTAGGTTAATTATAGGTTCTTGGATTTGAGAATGGGTTCGGGTTTAGGTTATAGGTTTTGGATTTGAGAATGGGTTATGGTTTAGGTTTAGGAAATCGGGTTCATGTTCAAGATTGGGTTTAAGTTTTGGTTATATGTTTTTGGATTTGAGAATGGGTTATAGTTTAGGTTTAGGAAATCGGGTTCATGTTTGGGATTGGTTTTAAGTTTTGGTTTTCAAGTTTAGGTTTAGGTTTAGGTTAGGTTAGGGAGTCGAGATTAGGATTAGGTGTAGGTTTAGCTTTAGGGAATTGAGTTTAGGTTATAGGTTTAGGAAAAGGTTAGGTTTAAGTTATAGGTTTTGGGATTTGAGAATAGTTTTAGGTTATAAGTATAGGTTTAGGTTAGGTTTTGGGATTTGAGAATGGGTTCGGGTTTAGGTTGTAGCTTTTGGTTTAGGTTTAGGTTTAGGTTATAGATTTTTGGATTTGAGAATGGGTTTGGGTTTAGGTTATAAGTTTTGGTTTTGTTTAGGTTTCTAGGTTTTGGGATTTTAGAATGGGTTCGGGTTTAGGTTATAGGTTTTGGGATTGAGATGGTTCGGGTTTAGGTTTTAGGGTTTTGGTTTATTTAGTTTAGGTTAGGGTTATAGGTTTTGGTTTGGTTTAGGTTTAGGTTATACGTTATAGGTTTTGGTTTAGGTTTTGGGATTTGAGAATGGGTTTGGGTTTAGGTTATAGGTTTTGGGTTAGATTTTGGTTTTGGTTATAGGTATTGATTTAGGTTCTAGGTTATAGGTTTAGGTTATATGTTTAGGTTTAGGTTATAGTTTTTGGATTTGAGAATGGGTTCGGGTTTAGGTTGAGGTTTTTGGTTTTGGTTTAGGTTATAGGTTTTGGTTTTGTTTAGGTTAAGGTTTAGGTTTAGTTATAGGTTGGGATTGGGTTTATGTTTGGGTTTTCAAGTTTAGGTTTAGGTTTAGGTTAGGGAGTTGAGATTAGATTAGGTGTAGGTTTAGCTTTAGGGATTTAGGTAGGTTTTAGGTTTAGGTTTAGGTTATAAGTTATAGGTTATAGGTTATAGGTTTAAGTTTAGGTTAAGGTTATAAGCTATAGGTTTAGGGAATTGAGAATAGGTTAAGGTTTAGGTTTAGGAAATCGGGTTCGGTTCGGGATCGGGTTTAGGTTTAGGTTTAGGTTAGGTTAAGGTGAGATTAGGATTAGGTGTAGGTTTAGGTTTAGAGATTTGAAATACATTTAGGTTTAGGTCATAGGATTTGGTTTAGGTTAAGGTTATAAGTTTAGGTTAAGGTTTAGGTTTAGATTTAGGTTAAGGTTTAAGTTAAGGTTATAAGCCATAGGTTTAGGGAATTGAGAATAGGTAAGGTATAGGTTTAGGAAATCGGGTTCGGGTTCGGGTTCGGGTTCGGGTTTTGGGTTTGGGTTTGGGTTTTCAAGTTGGTTTAGGTTTAGGTTTAGAGATTTGAGAATACATTTAGGTTTTAGGTCATAGGTTTTGGTTTAGGTTAAGGTTATAGGTTTAGGTTTAGGTTTAGGTTAAGGTTTAGGTTTAGGTTATAAGCTATAGGTTTAGGGAATTGAGAATAGGTTAAGGTATAGGTTTAGGAAATCGGGTTCGGGATCGCGTTTAGGTTTGGGTTTTCAAGTTTAGGTTTAGGTTTAGGTTAGGGAGTTGAGATTAGGATTAGGTGTAGGTTTAGGTTTAGGGATTTGAGAATACATTTAGGTTTTAGGTCATAGGTTTAGGTTTTAGGTTTAGGTTATAGGTTTAGGTTTAGGTTAGGTTTAGGAATTGAAAATAGGTTAAGGTTTGGGTTTAGGAAATCGGGTTCGGGTTCGGGTTCAGGATCGGGTTCAGGTATGGGTTTTCAAGTTTAGGTTTAGGTTTACGTTAGGGAGTTGAGATTAGGATTAGGTGTAGGTTTAGGTTTAGAGATTTGAGAATACATTTAGGTTTTAGGTCATAGGTTTTGGTTTAGGTTAAGGTTATAGGTTTAGGTTAAGGTTAAGGTTATAGGTTTAGGTTTAGGTTAAGGTTTAGGTTTAGGTTATAAGCTATAGGTTTTGGGAATTGAGAATAGGTTAAGGTATAGGTTTAGGAAATCGGGTTCGGGTTCGGGATCGCGTTTAGGTTTGGGTTTTCAAGTTTAGGTTTAGGTTTAGGTTAGGGAGTTGAGATTAGGATTAGGTGTAGGTTTAGGTTTAGGGATTTGAGAATACATTTAGGTTTTAGGTCATAGGTTTAGGTTTTAGGCTTAGGTTTAGGTTATAGGTTTAGATTAGGTTATAGGTTTAGGTTTAGGTTTAGGTTAGGTTATAGGTTAAGGTTTAGGTTTAGAAAATCGGGTTCGGGTTCGGGATCGGGTTTAGGTTTGGGTTTTCAAGTTTAGGTTTATGTTTAGGAGTAGATGGTGTAGGTTTAGGTTTAGGGATTCTCTAGTATTATCTATTATTGAACCTAATATTATCTACTACATACTAGTAACATACAATCAATATTGGGGCACCATACCATAAGCTACAAGAATTTCATGTCCCCCTAAACAAGGTATCCTCCATTGATAACATATATATATATATATATATATATATATATATTATAAGTTTTTTATTTTCATTTACATTCCCCAATACATTCACCATCCATCCAAGAAAATTGAAACAAGTACTGTTAATCTATCTTATCTTACCGACCACCTTATGTTTCTTTTCACCTTTGTAGCTTTCATATTTGTTGCAGCTGCTAGTTCACCATCAGTAGTCTCCCTAACCAAATCTTTTTGCAGTCCCTCCATTTGAAGCAGTGGCTGAAGTTACAAAAAGTAGACTGAGATGGTTGAGGAATTGATGTTGGCCATGAGATGGTTGAGGAATTAGTTACTTGCATATTGCCTAGGAGAATTGAAAATAAAACCAAACCATGGATGGAAATGAGAATTACTGCTAACCTACATATTACCTGTACTCTGAAACCAACATAAATATAACTGGGAAACAATATAAGGAATAAGAAAAAATGAATTTACCTGTACACATCATGAAATGTTTCCCTATAAGGAGGTGATATTATATCTTTGATAGCCACAACCTGTATGACAGAGAAAAATGCAACCGATACAGTCTGTTACAATTCAAAGGAAAAAAAAGATTTGTGGCTGCACCGATATTCTAGTACATTACGAACGGCTGCCTACGTACCCAAAAAGTCAGATTGGGATCAAGCCACTACGTAGTTCTTTTTAATTAACCAAGTTACTAAAGGTCATAAATTTCATATTCAACAAAGTATCATTGAACGTCGTCTCAAATCGTTTCTGGTTGGTGCATTTAAAAAATAAATTGGTGCACAATCAATGTATATTCTTGTTACATCTCATACTGCAACAAGTGACAACGTTCTGTCAATACTTCTGTTACATTTGAAATTGAAATCCTTTAGTGACTTGGTTAATAAAAAACAAATGACAACAAGCCATAATTAATAAAAAGGATGCTAAATATTAAATAAATAAAAAGGCAACTTGATCAAAAAAGCATTTCATTGAATATTCAAGTTTTCGTCATACAAAATGTCCAAAAGTTCAAAAAGTTAATCAAAACTACTGAATATTCAAATTTTCATCAGGAATTTGGGCCAAACAACCATTTCACCCAATTGAATATCTTCAAATGTCCTGTCATCATTAAACAACTCTGCTGTTCGAACGTTGATATCGTCTATTACAACTCTGATGCATTCTGGAGGAATGCCAGTATTATCTGACACCATCCGCCCACTAGCAACAATCCGACCACGAAAATCTCTCAATTGGCAAATTTGTTCCATCGATGGAGTTGTTGCAGAGTCTTCTCGAATACTCGGCTCACCAGATCGACGGTGGGCCTAAAATAATGGTTTCATGTAAATACAAATGCTACTTTTATCTTTAAAAATAATAATTATATCATTTGATCGCGGCAAATGTAATACCTGAGATGCAGCTGTATCAGGAGAGCGGTGAAGTAGTTGGCTTTGAGTAATTTGTTGCCTAAGTTCAGCAAATTCTTGCCTAAGTTCAGTAAATTGAGTCATTGATGCTTCAAATTTTGCCTCAATGGATATACGTGCATTCCTCTCTGACCGAGCTTCTATAATGTAGGGGGTGACAACCTTCATAGTAGTCTTAGAAATACCCAAACCCATGCCCCTAACTCGGCCTCTGCTGTCACGACCACAAACCTAAACAATAATTTTTAAGTTTAGTGATGTGTGTATATTATTATTTTAAAAAACAACCAACGACAATGTATCTAAAGTGAGTAGAATTGATGGAAAACCTGTGAAACTGGGTCGTGGTCTAAATCCTTGTGCTTACTGGAAGGATCACTGCTAGCTATCGATAATATTCTTTCCTGTTAGAAGATAATTGTTACAATAAATCCTTCATTGTACTTAAATAAAAAATGATTAAAAACTGAAAAATTATTCTCACCGCTGTTTCAAGATGTGTTTGTGTTGGGTAAGACCCATCAGGTCTGCTATGAGTGGCAACAAACAAGTCGGTCTTGGTGATGATAGTATTTGGATTTTCCTTACGCTGTAATTATATAAGCAAATTAGTTAACAAGAATTTATATTCATCAATTAAATTGTCAAAAAATGTAGTACAAATTACCATTTTCTCTAATGTCCTAGCAGCACCTCGTCTTCCAGACGTGTGAGGGCATTTCACCTGTGCTCTGGAAGTCTTCCCCTTCTTACGAAGATTGATTAATAATTTTATGGATTGTAAATTAATGAAAATGTCCCAATCCTCTTGCTTTACACCAATGGGACAATTTCTTCTTCTTTCTACATCATTATCAAATTTATCATATTCCTTCCGCAGATTGTATTTCCATACCTTCCAAGCTTTGCTTACTTTCAAAAATACATATTCTTTTAAATCATCATCGATGTCGTACGTGGCCTATTTTATAAAATTTATAATCAAACAATCTTACTAGATAAAAAATTAAAAATAAATCAAGAACAAACATGCTCACCAAAACCATAGACCAGATATTATCTTTAATTGCACCAGGCACTTTGCGCCAATCAGCAAATGAAATTGGACAATGTGTCCTGCCAAGTTGCCCTAAAATGTGTTGAAAGGTGCTGATGTTTCTCCGACTGGTTGTTTATATTCATTTAATTCAAGTCTCTTCCTTGTATTGCTTCCTTGGGCTGAAGCTGATGAACCACCAAAATCCGACATAATTCCTGCAATTTTATAAAACAAAACAATATCTCATTATTATATTATTGGCATTCTATTAATATTTTGATAGTAAAAGATTTTAACAATCATTACTAAATAGAATTCAACTCACTTTCAAACTGATTTGAATCTTATTAGTTTCTTTTCCGTTTCCTATGACGTGAGGTACTCGGCTCACTCTCTACCCATGATTTTTCCTGTACATCTTCATCTTCATAATTTAAATCATCAATTAATGAAAGTGCTGAAGAACTTACATTCCTTCTGGCCTCAAACTCAAGTGGATCTTCAAATGCATATGCATCTTTTGTCAATCTCATAGGAGCATCCAATACAACATGCCAGTCATCTCTAGTTGGATCCTTACAGTAGAAGACCTGAGCTGCCTGAGATGCAAGAATAAACGGCTCATCGTCTTCCTTTAAGTTCCGTCTAAACCTTCCTAGATTGACAAATATCAAATTTGTTTCGGGATCTATGAAACATCCATTCACTTTATCTTCAATATGCACCCAATCACAATAGAAGAGTACTACTCTGAACTCGAAGTAGTTCAATTCGAGAATTTGTCTAATGATGCCATAATAAGTGACTTCTTCTTCTATTGGATTCCTATCCTTGGCACTTGCCCTGAAGCTAGTTAGCGCTTTCATTGAGACTCCACTGTTTTGTGTTGTTCTATTCATTCATTTCAGAATTCGCAGTGCTAAAAACATATCCATTTACTGAGTAAGTATTATATGATATGCATTTGAAGTCAGGACCATCGGCAATTCTCTTAAATTGAGTCATTTCTTGATTATGTAGTTGATGTCTTAACCAAGGAATGTATTCCATTGTTTTGCCTGCTGACAGATTACCCTTTCGATTTTGTCCCATACGTGTTTGGCCCTGGATGTATGTTTGGTACTTCCTACAAACATATATATAACAATGGTCATAAATTATATATATATAACAATGTTTATTACCATAAGCCATTTAAAAATATAAAAAAGAATAATCTACTTCATTAACTTACTCCTCCCATTGATGATTTTCAATGTGATGTTGCAAAACCCATCTACGTGCTTGTTGGTATTGCACTGTAGTAAGATCATAAATTTTTCCTTTCTTATCATTCTGGGAATCACCGGCATTTTCATCATCATTGAATATTTTTAGTCCTTGCTTATGACCTCCTATTGTATTATTAGGATAGTATTCCATACAGTACATCATAGATTCCTCTATAATGTAGCGTTCCGCAATACAGCCCTCTGGGTAAGCTTGATTCATCACATACTTCTTGTATGTTCTCATCATCCTGTTAAATATTAAAATTAGTTATTGATGAAAAATAAAAGCTATTTTGAAAAAGTTAATAAATTAAAACAGTTAAAGTTACCTCTCAAAAGGATACATCCATCGATATCTGACAGGTCCGCAAACTTGTGCCTCCTCCGCCAAGTGCACAACAGGTGTGTCATAGAAACGAAAAACGATGGTGGAAAATACTTTTCGAAAACACATAATGTTTCCACTATTTTATTTTTCATTTCTTGAAGCTCCATACGATGAATTTCTTTAGAACATATGACGTTAAAGAATCTTGACAATTGTATAATGGCGGCGCGCAGACTTTTCTTTCTTGAATGAATGCATCAATAATACAGGTAGTAACTGCTGCATTAGAATGTGATAATCATGTGACTTAAGGCCCTTGAGGTGATAGTCATCCATACTGATATGATGTTTCCAGTTTGCACTATACCCTCTCGGAACTTTCAAATCAGCCAATGTTCGACAAATGAGTTCTCTTTCAGATCTAGATAATGTGAAAGGAGCCTTAGGCAATAACAACTTACCATTTTTTTCCATAGGCCAATATTTTGATCTTATCTTCATAGCCATAAGATCTTGACGGGCTTGTAAACCATCCTTAGACTTGTCCTTCATGTCCATAATTGTTGCAATAAGGTTTTCAGTAACATTTTTCTCAACATGCATCACATCCAAATTATGACGAATGGGCATATGCTCCCAATACGGCAATGTAAAAAGATTGATCTCTTCGACCAAGCAGTAAGGTTAGACTCCTCATCCGTGGTCTTCTTCCTCTTATTTCCTATATGCTTTCCGAACTTGGTTTGTATATTATTCATTTTAACCATTACCTGTTCTCCAGACAAACGCTTTGGAGCCTGCCGATTTTCATCATTCCCATTGAATTGAGATCTTTGGCTCCTAAAGATATGAGCTCTTGGGAGGAATCTTCTGTGCCCCATATAAGCAAACTTCTTTCCATGTTTTAGCCAAACAGAGTCAGTCTCCTCACTACAAACAGGACATGCATACTTTCCTCCTGTCCTACACCCAGAAAGATGTCCATAGGCTGGAAAATCATGTATTGCCCATAATAAAATCGCCTTCATTGTAAACTTGTTCTTCCCGAACGAGTCATATGTTATCGACCCTTTCCACAATTCATTTAATTCTTCAATTAATGGTTGTAAATATATGTCGATGTCATGCCCTGGACCATTTTTTCCGGGAATTAAAAGTGTTAACAGAATAAATTCCTTCCGCATGCATAAATGAGGTGGAAGATTGTATGGAACAACCATAACAGGCCAGCAACTATATGAGATGCTCATATGCCCAAAGGGTTGAATCCGTCTGTTGCAAGTCCCAACCGAACGTTACGTGGATCCGCAGCAAAATCACTAAATTTTCTATCTACAAACTTCCACATAGAAGAATCCACAGGATGACGCATGTACGAGTCATTTTTAGCCCCCTTTGAATGCCACAACATATTCTCTGCAATCCATGATACGCTATAAAGTCTTTGTAACCTTGGTGTTAATGGGAAGTATCTTACCACCTTCCATGGTACATGTGAGACTCTTGATCTTACAACACTATTCACTTTCCATCTGCTTGCTTTACATGTAGGACAACTTTCCCTATTAGCATGCTCCTTCCAGTACAAAATACAATCATTACGGCATGCATGTATCACCTCATAGTTCATACCCAACGAACTGATCAATCTCTTTGCATTATAGGTACTATCTGGCAAAGAGTTCTCGCTTGGCAAAATCTTCTTGAGCAGTTGCAACAAACTCGTAAAGCTATTATCTGACCACTGATATTTAGCCTTCATGCTCATCAACTCAACTGTCACTGACAACTTTGTATACTCACGTTTACACGATGGATATAGGGGTTGTACCGCATCCTCCCTTAGTTTATTGTACCGAGTATCATTGTCTATGTCATCTTGAGGCTGACTACCATGTTCCTCATTGACCTCATTCATACATGCATCTAAGTCATCGGGTTGAACACGACCAAAAGTATCATTAACCAAATCAACCATTCTGGGCACAACTCTTCATTACAACTAGTCGCAGATGTACTAGGAGCCTTGGCATTGACACCCATATTGGGAAGTTGTTCTCCATGAAAAAACCAAGTTGTGTATGTCTGATCTATACCATTCATAATCAAATGCTCAGAAACTGTACTTAGTTTTTCTTCCCATGCACATTACGACATCTAGCACAAGGACAACTATACCAATCAACACCACTTGAATTCCTTTTTGCAAAAATAATAAACGATTCAACGCCTTTAATGTATTCATCACTCAATATATCTTTCGTCATCCAATTCTTGCTCGGGGGCGTCAAATCCATTTCTGATATCACGTGCATGCAGCATATAAAAAGTGAGATACAATAAAAAAAAGAAGCTTTTCATAAACTGTCAAAACATGCCACACGTGGTGTAGAATTAATAATTCAGAAGTTATTTAGGAAACAAGAGCAGCAAAATGCAATAAACATACATCAGATTCGATTGGTTGATGTTTATATAAACATTCAATCACATTCATTTTGATGTGTTTTAAGAACCTATTATCTGCTTTTCTTCTCACTGCATTCCCTTCCCAATGATTTCCTCAACGAAAAAATAAGTTGTTCTTGTCATCTCCCGCCTTTTTTTTTTGCTTTTGGAATTATAGTATTTTTCAGTTGCCTGTTTTAGAGTCCTGTTTCTGCCACTCTAATGCAACCTTGATTAATGAATTACATTTATTTCTCTAATTTGAAATGTATTTGTGCATCAACCACATAAACTAAGTTTGAAGAGAGTGGGAGAGAGAAGAAAATCAGCAATTTGGTTTTTCAATCTCTCTCTCCTCTCTCTCTCTCTCCTCTCTCTCTCTCTCTCTCTCTCTCCTTCCATGGAGTTCACCATGGTTTGCACTCCATCCATGGCCAGGCCCAAGCAGTCAATGGCATTGTCATTGAAATGGATTCTCTACCTCCTTCCATAGAAATCCACAGGAAAAGAGATGGAGAGCCTGGTTTTTCTTATGCAAATGTAAGTGGTGGGACCCTTTGGGTGGAACTCTTGAAGGAGATGATTGAATGCCCACCACTTAAAACTTCTAGGGGCCACTATAATACTTAATGGTCTGGGGGTGTTCAATCACCACTGTTTTCATGTGATACGGTCCACCTGAGATTTGACCCTGCCTCATTTTTTTTATATAAACAGTTCAAAATCAGCAGCAAATCACTACATTATATCAGCCCCACATGATCCATCATTTCCTTCCATATCCCCCACAAATTGTAAATTGTTGCTCTTGATATTTAGGGCCCAAATGTATAAATAAA
>JAJHSJ010000331.1:0-44571 GCA_021015155.1 Magnolia officinalis | reverse complement strand
TGGGTATCGCCTCGGCGCGTAATACGCGGCATTGGAACAGCAGCGATGGCGCGATCGCTAGGGTACAAGTCTCGGGTTGAGCTGACTCTGGAATACGGGACACGACTCAAGGTTACGCACAACTCCGATAATAAATCGCGGGTCGCTGGAAATCGATCGGAAGGACCGCGGAAGCCTACTGAACAATACAAGCTAGGATACGGGTCTACACCATTGCTAAGAAATGCGTGTTCCCTTAGAATCAATTATGCCATCAATCGTAAAGTTGTACAATTAGATCCAAGCTTACACATTGTTTAGGGTTAGGGTTTAAACCTAGAGTAGACCACTTAGGTCTAGGATTTTATCCTAGAGTTTAGGGTCTAGGCTAGATAATTAGAGTTTGATCCATAGTTGGGTGCAATTGATTTAGTGTTAATTCAATAATATTTATTAACGTTAGTTATAGTATATTAGTTAATAATCATCATGATGATAATTAATATTGTGATCTGTTATTTATGATACATGATACATTAGTATTTAATAATGATATTATTTCAATTTCTTGTATATAGTAACTATCATTAGAATAGATAATTTACTGATGGCTATGCATTCTTGATATTTGCAAATCCTAATAATGATAGAAATGGTAACAATTTTAATTAATAAATAATAAATAAATTGTTAACACTAGTGTTATAATTAATAGTAGCTACATAGTAATTATAATAATTATGATGACAATAATTACTATGACATACTATTAAGGATAATATGATTAAACTACTACTATTTGATGATCACAATTTTGTTTATCCTGACTAATTTGAATACAAATAACCTACTAATGGCTAATCATGTCTATATTGAAAAATTATTATGATAATAGCACAAGGATGATAATCGTAACTCGAAATGCTTCTAGTTTGGGAAGGACGAGACTCACCTTGTTGACTCAGCTCGATACAACCACCACCAACTCTCTCTCTCTCTCTCTCTCTCTCTCTCTCTCTCTCTCTCTCTCTCTCTCTCTTTTTCTTTCTTCTTCTCCTTTTCTTCTTCTTTACTCCTTATCAAGACCCCTCATCCAGCAGAGTTGCTGGACTCAACCAGCCAATGGGTCAGTGGTCTAACTCGGTCCCAAACCGAGTTGACTCGGTAGTGACTCAGGACAAACTCCTACTCTTCCTTCTTTCTTTCTCTTCCTTTTCCTTTTTCCCTAAGGTGAATTGGGCTGAACCAGGCCCCCACCATACTTTGGCCCGATTTTTGGCCTAGACTTGGGCTGATTTCAACCCAGTTCTAGGGCTGATTTCGGCCCAGCTCCAAGGATAATTTCAGCACGAACGTGGCCCACATTATTGGTTCCCATGGGCCATATCAAGGCCGATCTAGGTGTTGGACCCAACTCGAACTCGGCCCATAGACTGAACTTAAGTCCGGCCAAAGAGCTGGTGTTCTGGCCCAGATCTGATTTTAGTACTCTGAGTTGGTTTTTGAAGTGGAGCTTCGACCTGACTTGTTATGGCCTGCGCTGCATTCAGCCCAGGCTCCAACCCAGCTTTTGTGGTCGTCTTGGCCTAAACTCCGGCCCAAACGGTGGTCGATCTTAGCCCTGATTGCTGCCAAACCGAGTAAGTCTGGCACCGTGAATCTCTCCCTCCCAACATGCGACAATGTGCAAACGTGAGTGAGATTCGGGCTATTCATCCGGTAAAAAAAGGATGCACCATGGCACAAGGATCAGGCCCTCCTGGTCATTCGGGTCACTATCTTGGAAGAAGAACAGAAGGACGGTGCTGAGTCCAACCGAACGAGTCAAGACCTGTCCGGACTCATCCGTGATTGATGTCGCTGGAGAGGAGAACGTGCACACGACTGCGCAACCTCCTTCTTATCTCCTATTTTCTCTCTCATTGGAAACATCCAACAATGGGTGCCAAGTCTGACCAGACTCAGTCTAGACTCGACTCGATTCAAGTCACTGGGTGCGAATAGTAGAAGAGAAGATGGAGAAGAAGGCACCATCGCCAATGACTTCTTCCCAACCACTACTCTCTCTCATTTCTGACGGCATGAGACGGTTCCTAAGGATACATTGGAGCTTACGGATGCAAGAAATCGAAGGTTTGAGGGTGGTGTTTACTCGATGGAGTGAGTTGGAGAGAAGGAGGGAGAAAACGGCTCTTTTCTAGGGCTGTTGTAGGGAGCATGCGGTGAGATGGGTCTGCACTCAATCCCAACCCCTCTTATGATGTCTTTGGCCCTTCCTAAACCGTTGGATTGAACCCAATTGGTCAGGATTCGTTTTGTTTGAAACCGCCTCGAGACGGCTGGGTAAAACTGAAAACCAGCCGTGGTTTCCTCTTCACCACGAGGGAGCCCTAAACCGCTTGCATCGAACGGTCCAGATCTAATGACAGGGAGGGCTGAGATCGTACAGATCTCCCTCACATGGATCGCTGAGCTGGAACAAAAACAAAATTTTCTGTTTTCGAAAAATGGCAGCGCAAACAACCTTCTTGCGCTAGTATTTGTGAGCAAATGTGCGCACTTAACGAGTGGACCACGATGGTTTTGGTCAGCCGTAGACGCTCTATCAGATGGGTGGTTTGGATCCTCCCACTGGGATGAGATGGTGGGCACATCTCGATCAAACAGGGAGAGAAAAAAAACCAAACCGTTTCAAACGGTGCAGGCAGGGAAGTTTCCATTTTCGGACGAGCGCGGTTCAGCGCTTGTCTGACTGCATTGGAGGTCGGGTGCACAACTTCTCTAAATGCCTGGGTTGTTTTATGATTTATAAAGATCCGATGGTCAGATTTATTCTGCATCTGATCATTAATGATTCATAGGGATCTTAGTTAATTCTAGAAGAACTTAATGGTCATTATCCTAATCAGGTGGTTGGATTATTGTTATGTCTTGGATTTCAACATTGAGTGACGAGTCCTGATGAATGGTGATTTGATGATCTGGGTTCGATGCTGGCAATGAACATTTTGATTTGTCCATCGAGCGATTGGTCTGTCAAGGTAATTGATATTCTAAAATAGAGCTACAAGATGACGTAGTGGGTCTATCCTGAAATAATATATTGATGGCTTCATCTGTGGATAAAGATTACTTCCAACAGTCTTAAGGGTCATAAGGTTCGTCTAGATGAAGATTTAGGGTACGGTTAGTGGCCCGATGGTCTAAGTGTGATGATAAGGTGCGGGCTTTTAAGTTGGACACTTTGGATCCAGCCAATGGTGGGTCTAGTGATCTAAGACCTCAGATTGATAAAGTATGGTTCCATCTTTCTAATAAGGCAGGATTTAGACTTTCATCGCCATCGTGATTCTAGCAACATAGTGAGTTTCTGAGGATGAATGTTAATTTTGAGATGAAATAATTGTTTGTCTGTTTGAGAATCAATGGTTAGATGACTCGACACATAAATGGAGGTTGTACTAAATGGCCTAGATTGATGAATTGAAGACATCTGGATGATGATGTGTAAGGTGGGTCACGCGTGATCCCACGCATGTGTATTAATTTAGATCTTCATGGGTAACACCCGAGTACTGAAAAGTACGGGGGGTTTACAGTGATCACCAACCAACCAATCTGATTCCTCTTAAAAGCGTTGGTACAACTAGGAGTGAGGGAAGCGGATTGGCTGGTGTACCTCACACTAGCTATATAGTTGTTGTATTGGCTCCAGCAAGTTCTATGGGTCTAATCATGAGGTATATGTTATATTCAAAATGTCCATCCATTTGATGAGCTCGTCTTAGTCTTGAGACCGAAAACAAGACAGATCTAACTATCAAGTGGAACCACATTATAAAAAGCAGTGGGAGATTTAACGTCTACCATTGAAACCCTTTTTGGGTCACAGAAGTTTTGGATCAATATGAAATTTGATTTTCCTCTTCATTCAAGTCTTTGTGACTTATTAATAGATTGGATGGAAACTAAACATTATGGTGGGCCCTACGAATTGTTTAACAGTGGAAATCATATCTCCGCTACTATTTGTGGTGTGGTCCAGATGATCTTTTGATATAAATTTTTTGGATAATGCTCTAAAATGATCTCTAAAAAATAGATGAACGGTGTATAGCTATAAATACATCACTGCGGGGCCATATAACTTTTATCTCCTTTG
Organism: Magnolia officinalis; assembly: GCA_021015155.1. Taxonomy (NCBI): domain Eukaryota; kingdom Viridiplantae; phylum Streptophyta; class Magnoliopsida; order Magnoliales; family Magnoliaceae; genus Magnolia; species Magnolia officinalis. The sequence continues at coordinate 40,430 of JAJHSJ010000331.1, read as the reverse complement.
AAACCGTTCCTACGACTCGGAGCTCGAGGAGGAGCGTAGTGCTCATCTTCGCACCACACGTGCCTACAGTAGCTATATAGCTGCTGTGTGGTACACCAGCAATCCGCTTCCGAGATCGAGAAGCATCAGCAGTGCTCTTTGCATGACACTTACTCGCACCAGCTGTATCGCCAATGTGTGGTACACAATGTTGCAAAATATTGATTTTATAAAATATATTTTAAAATAAAATATAATAAAAAATATATTAAAAAGTTTTGTAAAAAAAGTTTTTTGGTTTTTTTTAAAGAATAGTCCTACATGGGAAAGTGAAGAGAAATTTTGTGGTTTATATGAAAGATGTGGGAATATATAATACTTACACACTTGGTCCAAAGGAGAATGAAACTTGTGTTCCAGTGCTACGCACTGGAACACCCGCGTACGTGCGCGCTCGCGCTCATGCTCAGGCACAGGCACGGGCCCGGTCTCAATTTCGAGCACGGCCTCAGGCTCGGTGCGAAGGCGTGGGCATTGAGGCAGTGTGGTTGTAAAAGGCGCTAGTGACACACTTTGCAAGGGTCTCTCCCTTCGTGAAACCTGGAGCGAGACATGTGCGAGTCGCGGTGCGGCTAAGTGGCTAAGATAGGTGGCTGGTTGGCAGAGAGATTAGAGGACTGAGAAAGAAATCCCTCAGTATATATAGAGGGACTAAAAGAGGTGTTTGCGGCAGCAGAAACAGAAACTTAACATCTGTGCCATTAGTGCAAAGACCAGCTGTAACTGCTGCATGGCTAGCCAACAGCTAGAAAACGGCTAGCTGCTGTCTCACAACAGTCACATGCAGCATAGTGGTTATGGCTCATGCACAACAGTCAAAAATGGTCATAAAACGGCTAGCTTTTCCAATAGCTAGAAATAGCTTAATGGAATTTATGTCTCTAGACCATAACCCCCTTATAACACCCCGGATTTTTTTCCAACTTGGAGATAGACGTCCTTAGGCAGTGGGTCGATCATAACAAACTTATTAACTTCTTAGAACTCAATCACAAAGTCTAAAAATCCATTTTTAAACCCATTCCTCCAAAATCTCACCTTTCACCACTTTATTTTCAAATATTTCTAAGTTCTTCATAATAAACACTAATCCTAAAGTTTAGATGATGAAGAACAATACTTAAACTAAATTTACTATAAATAGTGAATACAAAAAAAATAGGTTTTGACCATTAAGTTTTTATAATCTCATGAAATAAATAAGTTTTTTTGGATAGATCACATCTTCTCCTACCCCAAATTCATATATGACACGTCGCGTAACTCATTCCAAATTGGAAGATACGCCCGTTTCAAGAAGACGGGTGGCAAAACCAGCACCAGGCAAGCGTGAGGCCTCGCCTTGGCGATGAAACCCTCGCCCCGCTGTCCAGCAAGTCGGTGATGAACTCGTTGGATCGGCGAGGCCTCGCCGTCTAGTGGGCCAGGTGGCCCATTTTCTGCTATTTTTCTACACTTTTCATCCGACTTCGAAAAGTCATATCTCCATCGTTATAACTCCGATTTATGTGATTTAAAATCCAGATTGAAGATTGATAAGTCTAGTTTCATATAAAAATAAGTAAAAAATATAATAAAAATTTAAATATAGTTAAATATAGGTAGTTGTGACAACTGTCTGAAAATCCTTAGTTTAGATAGCTACTGGTTCTAGAATTTTTAGAATTTTCTACAACACGAAATCTAATGAAATTGGTAGAGATGAAGTAGACTTGATGAAGAACTACTAAAAAAATAATAAAATAATATACTAATTAAAAGTGCCAGAAATGGGCGTAGAACTACTCTAGGACCTTATTCATCGTAATTAGGGGCAATAATTTAGTAAAGTACTAAATTGAATAATCGAAGAATTAGCCTTAAACCACTTTTTATATGAAACATAAGACCCAAAATTAGTAAAATTGTTAATTCTATATTGTCTAAAAACCTAGGATCAATCTCTAAACCCAGTTGCTCTCAGGAGCACGTTGAAACTCTATTTCGGACCTGGACCGCGCGTCGAAAGTCCGATGACCCCCGAAACTATACAGTTATGACGCCTTACTGGACTTGACAACCATCTTGGAAATCAAGTCCTAATAGTATCCAAAAATGCACAACTTGAGCCCGGCGGCGAAGTGTGTGAGAATCGCGAATACCTTTGGAAAATAGACCCAGATTTAAGTGATTTGGGCCGTTCACTTGCAGGCCAAATTTAAGGTTTCAGACCGTCAAAATTGGACCCAAAATACACTCTCAGATCAGAGAAATTTCCCAGCACGGGTCAGTTATACTTGTGGCCCTGATCGAGTGACGACGACTGTTGAACTGAAACTGGTCCGCTACGGTCGATTCATAATCCGATCAGACTGAAAACTTAACTTGACTTATATCGATGTCGGGGGACTTACTCTGGACCAATGCAGAAAAGGGCCTTCATATGTGCTCTATTGAGCCGAAACAGGCGACTTTTGGCTATAACCTAAGTATATCATGGCCCTGGGGCCATTCCCATCAGTTTTAGGCCTATATAAGGGCCTTAAAACCCTTTTCTCCTTCACATACGAATTTGCAAACCCTAGAAAGAGAAGAGAGTAAGAGAGAAGGAAAGAGAGAGAAAGTGGGAGAACGTTCACGGGATTCAATCCCGCACTCCACGTACCTAACCACAACTTCTGTATCGTTATTCTGGCGATTCCGACTCTGTTGTTAGGTAAGAACTCCTAACCCTAATATGTTTTAGGGTTTCAAATAGAGTAAATGATAATGTAGCTAACTTATTTCATATTATAGGTTGTCGTTTATGCCGTAGACGAGGACTTAGTGTTTAAACTGAGTTCGTTACGAGTTTACCGGTGAAAGGTGCGGACTATAAATATTTAGGTTATGGTTTTCAAGGCCTTCAATGTCAACAATGATTTATGTCTGACTTGATTGCTATCACATATGCCTAGATACAATGTTTCCCGTATATTCATATATATGTAACTATATTGATTTTAATGCATTCTGAGTGTTTGTTTAAATGTCTGAATGAATATGGAATTATGATTTGTGCTTGCCATGATTGTTGTTTGGGTATACATGATTGTTGTACGTGTGGCAACTACTCCCTGTGAAAGGATTTGTTATAATACCTGTTTTATAACTACTATATTACATGTATGTTGATTTGTGTAGCCTAAGTGTTTGATAAAATATCTGAATGAGAAAATGCTTTGTTAAATGTATGTAATGTGGGTGTTGAGATAGGATTCTCAATTCCTTATCTATGGTTACGGTTCTTCATGTAATTTGTCTTACTACTATGTGATTTATGATGAAATGCTTATGTATGCTAACGTGTACTCTATGTGCTTGTAAGAATGCTGAAATGAGATTTATATTTAAAATTGGTTGTTACGTGCGATCTAGACTAGCACATACGAATGTCTATTGTTTGGAGTGTGATTTGGGGCTACAACGTAGTCCAGGCAATGGTAATGGCTTACGATCGGTGACCGAACTATTTCAGCCACGACGGATACGTTCAAGGAATCCGAGTCGTACGGTGATTATCAACAGTGGTTAGGCCACAAGGGTTGATGTATGCATTCCATGTCGTTAATACAATGTACACTTGCACTAGTCGAGCTTGTCAAGTAACCCGATTGGCTCAATGTATGTTCACCATGTATGGATGCTGTTTGAATCTAAGGTACCAAACTCACCAGTGAAAAGCCCGTTAACCTTGGTAACTCGATCCGCTAAGACTCATGAGTCGAGCATGGTGGTATGGGACACCGTGATCAAGTTGTGGACCCTACGCTGGGGGCGACAAGCCTCCCCGTAGTGTCCAGTAAGCAAACCAACTCGAATGAGCCGAATCGGTTGTATGGGATGGGATACTGTATTCGAGCTATCGGTCTACGATCAAGTGACGAGCCCGTAGTGACCTCGAGTATATACTAGGACTACGCTAAGGCGATGAGCCTCTCTGTAGTTGCTTCAAGTATAAATTAGGCCTCTGCGCTGATGGTGACGGCCTCTTCGTAGTGATCTGGAACTGCCTATCGTATGAGACTAACTAGGATTGACGACCCTAGATGGATCATTTGGGAAATGTTTGGAGAGGATATAAGGGAGCTCTTAGCTTCTCAATCCTGTTGTATGAATAAACCTAATTAAGTATTAGCTAACACAATCATGCACCACATTGCATGTGTTTTGACGAGGAAGTGCACGTTTTGGGAGATGCATGCCCCCGAACGTGAGATGAAGTCGCTGAGATGGAGGGAGTGTAGGCGAGGGCATGCATCATTATCACATACCATGCTTGCATTAACAAGAGTAATATAGGACATGATTGTTGTACTGCGTTATCAATTACTTGACTGACTCTATTGATAAACATGTTAACCTTTGCCTTATAATTTCACTGAGTTGATCACTCACTCCCACGTTCTGGGATGGTGCTTTAAACACCAACCAGACCCTGTTGTAGTTGCAGATGATGGCGAGTGCTTACGAAGCGGAGCCGACTTTTATGATGATGAGGAAGAGTTCTTCTATATGCAGCTCTCAGGGGGTCTATGTAGACCATGTTCTGATCAACAGGGTTACATAGATGCTGATTAGACGCCATTACACTTGTCATTTTGCACTTTTGGAACACCCATGTATATTGATTTTGTTCAGTTTTGGAGTATACATGTATATATGTAACGGTGACATGTTGATGAGGAAAGTTCTTCTATATGCAGCTCTCAGGCGGGTCTATGTAGACCATGTTTCTGATCAACAGGGTTACATGGATGCTGATTAGACGCCATTACACTTGTCATTTTGCACTTTTGGAAACCCATGTATATTGATTTTGTTCAGTTTTGGAGTATACATGTATATATGTAACCCGGTGACATGTTCATACTCTGGAGACGTACGACAGTTTATATATTTTATATATCTATCACAGTCTTCCGCTTGCGTAATTTAACTGTCTCTGAAGTATGATATGTCGTTTGGTATAATCTCATTCATGTTTAAGGCACTAATACAGAAACATTTAATCGTCATTATTTATGTTGCATAAGTGATGCGTTGGAACTTAGGAGTTGGGCTCCTGCTCGACCCCCGATTTTCAGGGTGTTACACCCCTAGCCACCATAGCCTATAAATAGAGGGTCTGGATGAGTTTCCAAACCATCTCTCAACCCACTCCAGCAGACCCATACGAACTGAGATAGCCCTATACTCCTCTCCTATACTCCAGCAAGATAGTAAGGGTTCAACCCTTTGCTTGAAGAACAGACCAACGGTGTGGTCTAAAACAGTTCAACTGAACCAGTGGTTGAAGAACTGACCAGTGCAGTGGTCTAAATCAAAAGAAATTTCTTCTCTTTCTTTCTTCTGGGATTTTTTCTTTTATTGTATTTCTGCCAGTCTGAGTGTAACAGAGTTCCAATAGGTGGGTCTTCATGTTTGCTGAACGCAGACGCACACCAGGCTCGTCGTATCCTAAAAGCGATTTGCCTATAACCTATCAGCATACTCAATTCACTTGAGTAAGGGCAAATAACGCTTTAAGGACAGCGTTTCAGATGTGCTTTAGTCTGTCCTTATTCAAGCTAATTTGATTTTTCGGTTTCCGTATTATACAGAAATTATATTAATCTGTATAATTTCCAACAATCTTAAAGCGTTATTTCGATGGAAGCCAACAGTGTTTCATCCATCAAGTTGATGAATCAGGACTTGATACGTCTTGATCGGTTCGATGGAACCAATTTTACAAGATGGCAAGACAAGCTGAAATTTCTTCTGACGGCGCTGAAGATCTATTACATAGTAGATCCAAATCTGCAAGCACTACCTGAAGCATCCGACAACGACACACCTGAACAGGTGGCTACCCGCACCAAACGAGCTGAAGACGAACTCTTGTGTCGAGGACACATTCTGAACGCGCTCTCCAACTGCCTGTACGATCTGTACCAACAGACGTCATCAGCAAAGGAGATCTGGGCCGCTCTGGAGTTCAAATACATGGCTGAAGAAGAAAGTACCAACAAGTTTCTCATCGCTAGGTATTTTGACTTCAACATGGTATATAACAAACCGTTGCTGCCCAAATCCAAGAACTACGGCTAATAGTAAACAAAATCAAAGCAATCAAAATCGATCTTCCTGAATCATTCCAAGTCGGGGCTATAATCGTCAAATTGCCACCAATGTGGAAAGACTATAGAAAGATGTTGTTGCATAAAACTGAGGACTACATAATGGAACAAATCCAGAAACACCTCAGAATTGAGGAAGAATCCCGTAATCGAGACAGAAAGAATGATAAAGGGAATGCCTCGTCCAAGGTACATGCAGTAGAGAATACTAATAACAAGAATCCCGAGAAGGACGATTCCCTGAAACCCAATAAAGGGAAATTCAAGAAAAATGCCCAAAAGAAGAACGAAAAGTTCAAAAGCCCATGTCATGTCTGTGGGAAAATCGGGCACTATGCTCGAGTATGCCGATATCACAAATCTAAAAAAGATGCAAGTGCAGTAGAAGAAGGAGATATTGTGGCTATGATCACTGAGGTGAATACCATCCAAGGCAAAGTTTCAGATTGGTGGTATGATACTGCCGCTACATTACATGTGTGCTACAACAATCAGCATTCAAAACCTATGAGGAATTGACCGATGGTCAAGAAGTCCAAATGGGTAATGAAGTCCGATCGAAGGTCGTCAACAAAGGAACTGTAGAAACTGATATTCACCTCTGGGAAGAAAGTGATTCTAACTAATGTACTGCACGTCCCAGACATGAGGCAAAACTTAGTTTTTGGGGATCTCTTGGGAAAATCAGGTATAAGGGTGGTGTACGAGTCAGGTAAACTGATTCTGTCTAAGAATGGAAATTTTGTCGGAAAGGAATACACTTGTATGTAACAGGATGGTTAAGTTTTCTATGAATGAAAGTAGCACGTCTGTGTATATGGTTCAATCCATTGGACTGTGGCATGATAGACTAGCCCATATAGGGTATAGTACCTTGAAGTTCATGACTAAGAATGGTTTAATATCATACACAGATAATGAAACTGATAAATGTGAAGTGTGCATACGATCCAAAATGACGAAGAAACTTTTTCCAAGTATTAAAAGATCGTCTCAAATATTGGATCTTGTGCACAGTGATATTTGTGAGTTAAACGACATTCTTACTTGTGGAGGTAAACGGTACTTCATAACCTTTATAGATGATTGCTCTAGATATGTGTATGTATGCCTATTAAAGAACAAAGATGAAGAATTGAACATGTTTAAAATATATAAACCAGAAGTAGAGAATCAACTAAATAAGGAGATAAAAATTCTTCGTAGAGATAGAGGAGGAGAATACTTCTCCAATGAATTCGATAACTTCTGTGAAGAACATGGACTAATACATCAATGTACAACGCCATACACAACTCAACAAAACAGAATACCTAAAAGAAAAAATAGAATATTAGTAGAAATGGTCAACTCAATCTGATAAGAGCAAAGTTGCCACTAAGTCTATGGGGTGAGGCACTGCTTGCAGCGTGTCATATACTAAACAGAATTCCGTCTAAAAAATATAAAATATCTCCATATAAAAATGGAGAGGTAGAAAACCTAACCTAGGATATTTAAAAGTGTGGGGGTGTCTTGCATATTGCAGAACCTCTTATCCAAAAAGAACTAAGTTAGGACCAAGAGCTATTAAGTGTACCTTCGTAGGGTATACACAAAATAGTAAAGCTTATAGATTTCTAGATATAGAGTCTAATACAATAATAGAATCAAGAGACGTTGAGTTCTTTGAGAACTCACTATCCATGGAGTCAAAGGATAATGATGTCCAAATTCCTAATAGAGAACCAGATAGCACAGCTCCACAGATAGTGGAAGCTCCTATTGAACCTCGTAGGAGTCAAAGGACAAGAATAGATAAGAGTCTAGGAAGTGACTACATAGAATCACAATACATCATTTTCCATCTTGTATAAGGAGATAGAGAAAATGTTATAAGACAAATACATATAGTAATGACTATAGAAGATGATCCTAAAACATATAAAGAGGTTGTATCCTCTAGAGACTCAACTTTCTGGAAAGAAGCTATAAACGATGAAATGTAATCCATAATGTCAAATCAAACATGGGAACTAATTAACTTACCTCCAAGTTCTAGACCCATAGGTTGCAAGTGGGTATTTAGAAAGAAATATCACACTGATGAGACTATCCAAACGTTTAAAGCTCGACTAGTAGCTAAGGGTTTTAGACAAAAAGAAGGGATAGATTACTTTGACACATACTCTCCTGTACCTAGGATAACATCCATTAGGATATTATTTGCGCTAGCTTCCATACATCATCTTCACATCCACCAAATGGAAGTAAAGACTGCATTCCTGAATGGTGACCTCAATGAGGAGGTATACATGGAACAACCTGAAGGATTCGTTTTACCAGGAAATAAAAACAAAGTATGTAGATTAGTCAAATCTTTGTATGGATTAAAACAAGCACCAAAACAATGACATGAGAAGTTTGATTCTAAAATACTATCTCATGGTTTCATGCATAATGTAGCTGACAAATGCATATATTCTAAAGTAGATGGTAGTTTGTAACACCCCGAATTTTTGCCAACCTGGAGTTAGACGTACTTAGGCAATGGGTCGATCCTAACACCTTATTAACTTCTCAAAACTCAATTCCAAAGTTCAAAATCCCTTTTTAACCCATTTTCTTCAAAAATCTCACTTTTCACCACCTTATTCTTAAATATTTCTAACTACTTTTATATTAGACATTAATCCTAAAGTTTAAATGATGAAGAACAATACTTAAACTAAAATTTAATATAAATAGTAATTAAATAAATAAAATGGGTTTTTAACCATTAACATTTTAGAATATTATGAAATAAATATGTTATTTGGATAGAGCAGCTTCTCCTACCCCAAAATCATATATTGCATATCAAATAACACATCCTGGTTTGCAAGATACGCTGTTCTAAAAATCCCATGGCAAAAAACACCACAGTGCCCGGGCGGGGCCCCCGCCGGATTGGCGGCGCCGCCAGCTAGCGGGCCACAGTGGGCCGAGCGGCCCATTTACTGCCATTTTCTGTAGTTTTTCTTTCAATTTAAAAAAGTCATATCTCCCTCGTTATAACTCCGATTTAGGTAATTCAAAAGCCAGATCGAAGCTCGATAAGTCTAGTTTCATATAAAAATAAGTGAAAATATAATAAATTTTTTAATATAGTTAAATATAGGTCATGGTGACAACTGTCCGAAAGTCATTAGTTTGGACAGCTGCTATTCCTAGAATTTTTAGAATTTTTCTACAATATGAAATCTAAAGAAATTTGATAGAGATGAAGTAGACTTGATGATGAACTACTAAAAAAATAATTAAAATAATATACTAACTAAACGTGCTAGGTAAGGATGTAGAACTGCCCTATGACCTTATTCTGTCGTAATTAGGCCATAATTCAGTTAAATACTAAACTGAATCCTCAGTAGAATTAGCTCGAACCACTTTAAATATGAACTGCAAGACCTAAAACGTGCAGAATCATTGACGCTGCTTTACCCTGAAATTTAGAATCAATCTCAAAGCCCAATTGCTCTCGGGAGCACATTGAAACTCCGTATTAGACATGGACCGTGCGTCGAAAGTCCGATGACCACGAAGCTATACAGTTATGACCGCCTTACTGAGCTTGACAACTATCTAGGAAATCAAATCCAGATAATGTCCAGAAACGCACGACTTGGGCCTGGAGCGAAGTGTGTGAGAAACGCGTATATCTTTAGAAATTGAACTCAGATTTGAGTAAACTGGGTCGTTCACTTGCAGGCCAAATTTTAAGGTTCCAGACCGTCAGAATTTGACCTAAATACACCCTCAAATCAAGGAAAATTTCATACACATGTCATGTACTTGTGGCCCTAATTGAGTGGCGGTGACCATTGAACTGAAACTGGTCCGCCACGGTCGATCCACAAATCTGATCAGATCGAAACCTTAACTCGACCTAGATCCAATGTTAGGGAGCTTAAGTCCAACCGCACGTAGAAAAGGGGCCACCAGAAGTGCTCCGTTGGACCGAAACTATCGTCCTTTGGCTATAACCTAAGTATACCTTGGCCTTGGGGACATTCCCATCAGTTTTGAGCCTATATAAGGGCCTTAAACCCTCTCTCTCCCTTCACATAAGAATTTGCAAATCCTAGAGAGAGAAGAGAGAAGAAAGAGAAGGAAAGAGAGAGAAAGTGAGAGAGAGTGTGAGAGATTGTTCCTGGGATTATTTCCTGCCACTCCACGGGCTGAATCACCTCATTCGTGTCGTTATACCGGCGAATCCGACTCTGTACTTGGGTAAGAAATCCTAACCCTAGTCTGTTGTAGAGATTTAAATAGAACAGATGGTGGAATAGCTAACCTATTCCCTATTATAGGTTGTTGTGGTGCCGTAGACAAAGACTTAGTGTTTAAACTAAGTTCGTTACGAGTCTACCGGCGAAAGGTACGGACTATAAACGTTTAGGTTATGGTTTTCAAGGCTTTCAATGTCGGCTAATGATTTATAACTGATTTGGGTGTCATTTCACATGTTAAATGCGAAGATTCCTTCGCTTTACAGATATATATGAACTATGTGGAGTATAGTGCACTCCATGTGTTAGTTGAAATGATTGAATGCGTATAGAATTTGGATTCGTGTTTGACATGATTATCCGTTGTGGATATAGGGTTGTTGTATGTGCGACAACCCCTTCGCGAAAAGGTTTGCCCTAATACATGTTATGGCTAACATACGTCATGTATGTTATAGTGTGTAGTCTAAGTGCTTGTTGAAATGTTTGTATGAGTATGGAATTATGATTTGTGCTTGCCATGATTCATGTTTGAGGATATATGATGGTTGTACGTGTGGCAACTCCTATGTGGAAGGATTTGCTACGATATACGTTTTAACTAATTTATTACATGTATGTAATATGTGTAGTCTAAGTGTTTGATAAAATGCTTGCATGTAAAAATGCTTGTTTAAATGCATATGATGAGGGTGTTGAGATAGGATTCTCAATTCCCTTACTATGGTTATAGTATCCTCTATATAACCTATCTTACTATTATGGGCTGTATGAATGAAATGTCTGCGTATGATAATATGTGTAGTATGTGCTTGTCAAATTTCTCAAGTAAGATTTATATCTGATTTCAGTTGTCACATGCTAATTTGGATTACTATATGTGAATGCTGTTGTTTAGAATGTGTTTGGGGCTACGTTGTGGTCTAGGCAATCGGTAATGATTTACGACCGGTGGCTGAACTGTTTTAGGCATGACAGATGCGTTCGATGAATCCAAGTCGTACGTCGCTTGACGACAGTGGTTAGGTCACGCGGAATGCTTATGCACTCCATGTCGATTAACTCTACGTGCGCTCGTACTAGTCGAGCTTGTCAAGTAACCCGATTGGCCTAATGTATGTTCACCATGTATGGACGCTACTGATTGAATCTAAGGTACCAAACTCACCAGTGAAGCCTGTTTAACCTTGGTTCCTCGATCTGCTAAGACTCATGAGCCGGATATGGTGGTATGGGACACCGTGGTCGAGCTGTCGGCCTACACTGGGGCGACGAGCCTCCCCGTAGTGACCAGTGAGCACACCGCCTCGTGAGCCGAATACGGTGGTATAGGATACTGTATTTGAGCTGTCGGCCTACATTGATCAGGTGACGAGCCCTTTGTAGTTGTCACGCCCCAAACTCGGAAACCGGGCTCACAAAATTCCCGATTGCCAAATCCGACGCCGACAGCCTCCGTAGTACCCAATTCTCGGATCCCAGCGTCCATACGCCTGATTCCGATCCTAGGATCCTACAAGGAGGATTTTCAGTATGATTTTTTTTTTTTTGTAATGGAGCATAACCATAAGCATACCCAAATCATAAAGGCAAGATCATCATCACATATCCACTAATATAATCATTTGAATATAATGCTTGAAAGGGAAATACATATATCGAATTCAAAGCTCCAGAGGATAGCTGCACGCTCCAAGCTCCACGCTGCTACAACCAAACGCCACCTGCACGCATCTATCGTGCATAAGCTTACAAAACCTTAAAGGGTGGTGAGAGTGTGTGCATAAGATAAGTGCCAAGTATACCATAAAGCTCATAAATCATACATCATCGGAATAAGCGGAAATACTAATAAGATCATGAATCATACGATATCAGAGTAAGCGGAAATATACTGGTAAGTCCATGAATGCTATCAACCGTACCAAAGCTATGCGATGCAAAACATAATAAGACAATAACAATTGCTGATGATGTGATGCAATATGCAAATCCTGACGAGCCACGAATACCATCAACTCCATCTAGGCCATATAAGTGCAAAAACATAGTAACCCAAAATGCTAAGTACTGCGGATGCAATGTAATATGCGGTGCGAATGAAATGACCATGCAGGAATGTGAAGTCGAGATGATAGTACGTCGTATCGCAAACTACGGGGTCCACCATAATGGACTTCTATCCAAACCAGTCCCATACCTAAATTTGGATAGTCAGACTCAATGTGGTAAACCCCTGATCTCAGGTTAGTCGCGCGCCCAACCGAAATCCTGGCCATGCGAATGTACACGTAACAAATAGTTACGCACCACCAGCCCGAGTGGATAGTGAATGAGTGAATGAATGGATATGCAATTCCTGCTCGATAAGTCCACATCTCAGTACGGTTGCTCTCTGGGGAAATCACCAGGGTCTATTACACTCGACACCGACTGCTTCCTCCCTAGCTGCACAGCCCCGCGAGTGGAAGAGACCTCACTATCCACCTAGCCAGCAGTCTGCCAATACCTACTCGGCTCGTAGATAGCGGACCCATTTACGAGCTGGTCATACTCAGCCTAGCTTATAGCCCCCTCACTCGAACGGATAAGGCCACACCCCCTCCCAACCGACCACGACACAGTGGGAGACGCGGCCTACTGGTATTCGGCACTCGGGCGCTCATGTTCCACTTGGTCTAGACTTTGGGGCTTCCCCTAGCCTCGGAGGTTCTGGGATTTTCACCCAAGGACATCCTAAGTGCCCACAGTGCTAGAACCAAATATTTTGGTGTCTCATCTAGCTATCCACGATGTGCCTGTGGAGGCCACGGCCCTGATGTCGCTAGGACGTACAATGATCAAGTCACACATATGCGAGATGCATGAGTCACACTATCCAATCATGCAGCAATCCTGCGCGTACTGCGCGATAATGTGGGGTACTCCGTCTCATAAAGAATCCCGTAAATGGTCTGTCCAATGGCGTATGCTATGATCAAACATTCCTCATATCAGGCATACATATGATGCGTATGGGCATGAATCATGGAGTTATACTAAGCATGTTATAAAGTGATGAATTATCAACAAGTATGGGCCTATCAATGGGCCCTAAGGAGAGTTACAATGCGGACATTTAACCAACATTGTACTTACAATGTGGACGTCAAACTAACATTGCTCTCAAGGCATGACCACCATAAACATCATTACACAAACCATGATAAAATCACACATTGTAATGGGCCTGTGTACATCCCATTGGGCCTCGACCCATGGGCCTCCAATACATCAAACGGGCCTCATAACATGGGCCGCAATGGATGGGCCATAACTACATTAAGATGGACCTCCTCAAATGGGCCTTATAAATATCAAGGTAGGCCTCAACCACGGGCCATAAATGCATCAAGATGGGCCTCTTCAAATGGGCCTTATAATATCAAGTTGGCCTCAACAACAGGCCACAAATACATCAAGGTAGGCCTCCTCAAATGGGCCTTATAATATCAAGGTGGGCCTCAACGGACGGGCCACAAATAAATCAAGATAGGCCTAATCTCATGGGCCATTTGTATATCAAATGGGCCACACCAATTGGGCCTCATGCATATCAAATGGGCCACACCCAGATATAAATGGTGATGATGACATCCACCATTAAAATTTCCAAGGCCCACCATAGCATTTATTTCCTGTCTAATTTATTCATAAGGTCACAAGGACCTGGATTTACAGGAAAAGCAAATATCATATTTGTCCAACCTTATAATCCAAAGGTTTTTAATGGTGGACATTCAATCCAACATTGCTTCTATAGTGTGGTCCACGTGATCATGGATCTGTCTTATTTTTGAACTCAAGCCTTAAATGAGCTTTCCCACATGGTTGGACGGTTTAGATGCAATACATGCATCATGGTGGGGGTCCACCTGAAGGCCCACCATCATGTATATATAATATAATATAATATAATATAATATAATATATATATATATATATATATATATACACACACACACACATACATACATACATACACACACTACAGTCCCCCACACGTGGGGTGGGTCCCACCGTCCAGTGTGGACGATGTGGATAGAACACATAAATCATGGTGGGGTCCCCCTGCCGTCTAGCAACTGGACGGCACTGATAAAACACATACATCTAGGTGGGATCCATCGTCCACAGCAGTGGGCGGTGTCACTAGAACACATACATCACTGTGGGTCCCACGTGGGGCCCACCATAACGTTTATCTTCCATCCAATCCATTCATAAGATCACCCGTACCTAGATAAAAAAGAAAAACAAATTTCATTTTGATCCAAAACTTCTGTGGCCCAGTAAAGGGTTTCAAGGGCAGACGTTCAATCCAACTGTTTCCTCCGATGTGGGCCACCTGAGCTTTGGATGTGGCTGATTTTTGGAAGGAGCCCTCTACCCTAAATGGGCCAGCAAATGGACGGCGTTGATGTCCAAACACATCACGGTGGGGCCTACGTCTTGGTGCCCACGGTCCCTGGCCGATCGTCCCAGCGCAGGACGCCGTTGGCTCCCTCTGACAGACAGCCGCAGCTGCTGCTGCTCTCTCTCTCTCATTTTTTTTTTTGAAAAAAAAAATTTTTTTTAGGAATTTCCTAGGTGGGTTTCGTGTCGAGTAAATCCACTCCACCCATTGGATTCTATGGATCGAGACGGACCAAACAAGTCCAATATGCGATATTTCTTGGCATGTAGAAAATTTAAAATGGGATTCAATGGTAATAACCATTGTTTTCAACTCTATGGCCCGCCAGAAAAATCAGATTGCCTTCATTTTTTGGCTCAACGCCTAAAATGAGCCTGGGAATGGAATGGACGGTGTGGATTAAACTTATACATCAAGGAGGGGCCTGCATGAGTGCCCTCTCCAAAAGCTTTAAAAAGAAAACAAGCTCTTTTGGTTGCTTGTGAGTACACCCACTGACAGTTCATATTTCATGGCATGGACACGTTCAGCGTCCCTGGACGCTGGACAGTTGCCTGTAACACATTTAAAGGTTGGCCCCACTTGGACGTGGCTCCACTTAAAAATTAATATGATATTTGTGTCTTCTCATCACCCAAGGTAGGGCCCTCATGGTTTGGGCGGATGGATCCAACACGTTCATCAAGTGGGTCCCACGAAGGTGGACGACGTGAATGAAATGCACACATCATGAGGCCATGAACAAGGGAAAGAGAGAGAGAGAGAGTGATGGAGGGACCCCGACACTATGGGCCCTCCTTTCTATGATTTACAACATACATTAAGTGGGTCCCATTACATAAGGGCCCACCGATCAAAATCAACGGTGGAGATCCATTCTCCACCGAAATGTAAGGTCTAGATGACCCTATCCATGCAAGGAAAATAAACATCATGATGGGGTCCATGGAGGATGGCCCCATCATGGAATGATCATGAGGATCAAGATGGGCCATCGACCACATTTAGGGTCCAAAGCGAGATCCATACCATTGATCGGTAGGCCTCACTTTGGCCACAATAAAAACATGAAAAACTAGCCTATAGAAGCACCCACTGTTCGATCTTCTCGGTCAGTTGGAACGCCGGTCTCCTTGTGCTTCACTTTGATGGTGGAAGATGAGGTTTGAAGGGCTAGGATGAAGGTTTTTGGGAGAGGAAGTGGGCCACACAAAATCACTTTTCTCTCACATGGAAGGGCTTGGACGTGTGATGCTTGTTGCTTGAGAATGACAGAGATGAGAAATGTAAGAGAGATGAGAAAGATGAGAGATGTGATGGGTGATGGAGTGATGGGGTGAGGCGAGTGATGGGTGAGGTGAGAGACTTGTTCACTTTTGGGGTTTGCTTGACTTGTGGAGAAAGAAAGAATGGGTTGCTCTTATACTTGAGATAAGGTGATTGATTGATTGATTTGAGTGATTGATTGATGGGACATGATGTAGAGATTCTCTTGAGATTGCAACCACACGGCGTTTCTTCGAAATAAACGTCGGCCCACATCTTCCGACCAGGGTATCGTCTCGGTGCGTGAGTCACGGCGTTAGAACCCCGACGATGGTGCGGTCGCAATGATACAAGTCTCAGGTTAAGCTGACTCAGATCTACGGGATATGACTTAGGGTCACGTGCAAACATTGATTATAGGTCGCGGATTGCCGAACTTCGACGGGGATGATCGCGGGAGTTGACAGAACAGTAAGGACTAGGATACGGGTCTTACAGTAGTGACCTCGAGCATACTCTGAGACTGCATTGAGACGACGAGCCTTTCTATAGTGACTAGAGTATAAACTAGGCCTACACTGATTAGGTGATGAGCCCTTTGTAGTGACCTAGAACCGCAACATTGTATGATATTTACTAGGACTGACGACCCTAGAATGGATCATTGTTTGGGAAATGATATAAGGGAGGTACCTTAGCTTCCCAATCCTGCTGTATGAAAAGGTCTAATAAGAACTCGGTAATCACGTTCATGCACCGCATTGCATGTGCCTTTAGCGTTGGAGTTGGGCACTGTGGAAGGGGTGCATGCCACGACCGTGAGATGAAGTTCGTAGAGGGAGTGCAGACGAGGGCATACATCATTAATACATATCATCCTTGCATTAACCAGAGTACTTAGGAATGCTTGATTGTATTTCTTTATCATTACTGCGTGACTGAATTGATAACATGTTAACCTTTGCCTTATAGCTCCATTGAGTTGAGCATTCACTCCCACGTTCTGGGATGGTGTTTTAAACACCAACCAGACTCTGTCTTAGTTGCAGGTGATGGCGATGCCTATAAGGCGGAGCCAAATTTTGAGGACGATGAGGAGGCGTTCTCCTATATACAGTTATCAGGTGGGTTTATGTAGACCTTGTTCTGATTCGATGGAATTACAGGGATATATGATTTAGTTGAACACTTTATATTTTGGTATTTTATATAGTTTGACACAAAGCATGTATATATTCAGCCCTGTTACATATTCATACTCTAGGGATTTAAAATCACTTATATACTTTATATATCTATCACAGTCTTCCGCTTGCTTAATTTAGTCATCCCTGGAGTATGATATGTTGTTTTAGTATAATCCCACTCATGTTCGAATGCGCTCATAATAATCATCATAATCTATGTTGCATAAGTGATGCATTGGAACTCGGGAGTTAGGCTTTGCTCGACCCCCAATTTTCAGGGCGTTACATAGTTGTATCGTTATTATTTGTATATATGTTGATGACATGTTAATAATAAGTAATAAAATGGAAGGTGTGACTGAAACAAAGAGGTTTCTATCTTTCGTATTTAAAATGAAGGATCTTGGACAAGTTGATACCATCCTAGGTATCAAAATTAAAAAAACATTGTGGGGGTTATGCTTTGTGTCAATCTCATTATATTGAGAAGATACTAAACAAGTTTAACCATCTAAATATAAAAGAAGCAAAAACCCCATTCGATCCAAGTATCAAGCTAAAAGAAAATACCAGAAGAACAGTTACACAATTAGAATATGCGAGTGTTATAGGGAGTCTTATGTATGCTATGCAATGCACTAGACCTGATATCGCATATGTTGTGAGTAAACTTAGCAGGTTTACTAGTAACCCCAGTACTGAACACTGGAATGCAATCAGTAGAGTCTTTGGTTACTTAAAAGCAACCAAAGACTTAGGACTATTTTATTCAGAGTTTCTTGCCGTATTGGAAGGATATACCGATGTGAGATGAATATCAAGTGCAGGGGACAACAAGTCTACTACAGGGTGGGTATTCACCCTAGGATGTGCAGCTGTATCTTGGGGATCCAAGAAACAGACTTGCATAACGCACTCGACTATGGAGTCTGAATTCATAGCCCTGTCTGCAACAAGCAAAGAGACTGAGTGGCTAAGGGATCTTCTATTAGAAACTCCTTTATGTGTAAAGCCTATATCGATTGTGTCACTACATTGTGATAGTGAAGCCACATTAGCTAGAGCCTATAGCGGCACATATAATGGTAAGTCTAGACACATTAGTCTTCGACATGATTATGTCAGACAATTGATTCGAGATGGAATCATTGTTATTTCCTATGTGAAATCAAGCAATAACCTAGCAGATCCTTTCACTAAACCTGTGCTGAGAGAGGTAGTAAAGGCTACATTTAGAGGGATGGGGTTAAAACTCTTCAACCAAAGTTCCACCAGTGATGGTAACCTAACCTAAAGTCAGAAAATCTTTAATTTTGGGTTTAATGGG
Source organism: Magnolia officinalis (assembly GCA_021015155.1). Taxonomy (NCBI): domain Eukaryota; kingdom Viridiplantae; phylum Streptophyta; class Magnoliopsida; order Magnoliales; family Magnoliaceae; genus Magnolia; species Magnolia officinalis. The sequence goes on along the minus strand of JAJHSJ010000331.1, from coordinate 21,765 downwards.
TAAGAACAAGTCACTGATATGTGGAAAATTTTTCAGCACCAAATTATAAAACATCATCCATAATTGATAAGTGCTGAGCATTATGAAAGAGGGTTGAGTCTTAGAAACTCTTAATGGAATCCAGTCTATAGGACAAGCGTCTTATAGTAACGGAGACACTGGAAGAATTTCACCTATATGAACGTAGAGATGGTGCCATCTCTCATGAGAGTTAGGATTTTTCTCTCGGGATCGTTCACGAATTAGGATAAGCACATGGCCATTAATTGTGCTGAGAAAGATTGTGGGAACTCTAATAAACACATAGCGAATATGTGTGTGGTTTCTCTGACTCTGTTATCTAGGAATAACTGGTTCAACGCTACGGCTACCAGTCATTTCGACAGAGTTTTGAGATACTTACACTAAGGAAAGATTAAAATCAAAAGATATTTTTCTTTATACATATAAGTTGATTATTCTTGCAGAAATGTTTAATCGAGAAAATATATTTTTTTAAAAATCAAGTGGTGGATTGTTGCAAAATATTAATTTTATAAAATATATTTTAAAATAAAATATAATAGAAAATATATTAAAAAGTTTTGTAAAAAAGCTTTTTGGTTTTTTTTTTAAGAATAGTCCCACATGGGAAAGGGAAGAGAAAATTTTGTGGTTTATATGAAAGATGTGGAGTATTATAATACTTACACATTTGGTCCAAAGGAACACAACACTGGAACACCCGCACGCCCGCTCCCGCGCTCGGGCTCGGGCTCGGGCTCGGTGCGAGGGCGTGGGCATGTGAGGCAGTGTGGCTGTAGAGGCGTTAGTGGGCACTTTACACTTTGAACGTGTCACAGAGGGTCGCTCCCTTCGCGAACCGGAGCGAGACGTGTGCGAGTTGCGGTGCGACTAAGTGGCTAAGATGGGTGGCTGGTTGGCAGAGAGACTAGAGGACTGGGAGAGAAATCCTTCAGTATATATAGAGGGACTGAAAAGAGTTGTTGCAGCAGAAACTGTAACAGTTGTACCGTTAGTGTAGAGACCAGCTGTAACTGCTGCATGGCTAGCCCAACAGCTAGAAAAGGCTAGCTGTTGTCTCACAACAGTCACATGCAGCAGTGGTTATGGCTCATGCACAACAGTCAGAAAACAACCATAAAACTGCTAGTTTTTCAACAACCAGAAATGGCTTAATGGAATTTATGTCTCTGAACCATAACCCACTAGCCACCATAGCCTATAAATAAAGGGTCTGGATGGGTTTCCAAACCATCTCTCAACCCACTCCAGCAGACCCATATGAACTGAGACAGCCCTCTACTCCTCTCCTATACTCTAGCAAGACAGCAAGGGTTCAACCCTTTGCTTGAAGAATGGACCAACGGTGTGGTCTAGAACGGTTCAACTGAACCAGTGGCTGAAGAACTAACCAGTGCAGTGGTCCAAATCAAAAGAAATTTCTTCGCTTTCTTTCTTCTTGGATTTTTTCATTTATTGTATTTCAGCTAGTCTGAGTGTAATAGAGTTCCAATAGGTGGGCCTTCGTGTTTGCTGAACGCAGACCCACACCAGGTGTAAGACCCATATACTAGTCCGTACTGTTTCGTAGGCTTCTGGGGTCCTTCCGGTCGAATTCCGGCAATCCTCGACCCGTATCCGACATTTGCGCGCGATCCTAAGCCGAGTCCCACATACCGAAGTCGGCTTGAACTGAAACTTGTACCTTAGCGACCGCGCCGTCGCCGTGGTTCTAATGTTGCGACTCGCGCACAGAACTGATACCCAGGCCAGGAGATGTGGGCCAGCGTTCGTTCTGAAGAAACGCCGCGTGTTGCGAATTTTGAGGGAGTCTCTACGTCATGTCTCATTAATCAAGCAATCAATCAATGTCAAGTATAACCATACCTCAAGTACAACAACCCATCCCTCTTTTTCCACAAGTCAACCCTCTCTCTCCCTACCCATTCCTCTTTTTCCAAAATTCAAACACAACCATACCTCTTTTACAAAATTTTCAAACAAACTCATCACTCCATCACCTCTTATCATTCCCATCACCTCACTCTCTCTCTCATTTCTCAAATCTCCCAAGCAACCCAAACTCCATACGTCCAAGCTCCTCACTCCCAACTCCAAGTGTGGCCCACTCTTCCCACCTTCTCATCTCTCATCCATACCATCAAAGCCCTATCAACCTCCATCAAAAGTGTAGGCAAGAAGCTAAGGAGGCTAAAGGACCAAGGAGAAGGTCTAGAGGTGGGTGATCGACCGTTAGATTTCATTTTATTTAAAGACCACTTGTTGTGGGGCCCACAATGATGTATGTAATGTAGTGAGGGGCCCATAGTGGCGAGGTCCCTCTATCTCACCGGTTTTCTTTTTCTCTCTCTCTCTCTCTCTCTCTTTCTTTTTCTTTGGTGTGATGTCTTGTGGCCACAATGTGCAAGGCGATCTTGGTTGCCCAATCGGGAGGCCTACCTTGCAGTGGGTCTGTTGGATGACCAAGATGAAGGAAACACAAATATCATGTTGATCCAACAGGTGGGCCACGTTCGTGTGGGACCCACCTTGATGTGTGGGCCAGGTCCGTGTGGGACCCACCACAATGATGTGTTTATCCATGCCGTCCAGCATCCTGACAGGGTGGGGTGTAGCTAACATGGAGTGCATGTACTGACGTGGGTGTGTACTAACAAAGCTAACGAAAAAAATGCTTTTGGGGTTGGGCCGCTCATGTAGGCCCCACCTTGATGTATGTACTTAATCCAAGCCGTCCATCCTATTGCTCAGCCCATATTAGACGTTGAGCCGAAAAATGACGCCGATCCGACCTTCTGGCAGGCCATACCATAGGAAATAGTGGTATTTGCCATTGAAAACTACCTAGATCTTTTTACTCGCCAAAACATGCTGCATATTGGACTCATTTGGTTCGTTTTGAGCCGTACGATCCAATCGCTGGGTCGGATCCACCTAATGCGGGCCCCACCTAGGGAAAACCGTAAAAAAACTTGATTTTTAATATAATATATATATATATATATAACACAGCATCAGACGCTGCTGCTGCTGCTGGCGCAGCGGCGTCCTCTGTCGTGGATGGTGGCCAGGCAACTTACGGCCCCAGCCATGGGCCCCACATGATGTGTGTTACCATCCACACCATGCATTGGGTGGGCCTCCCTCCTGGCTACGGGTCACCCTAAAATTAGCCGTATTTGGATCTCAGGTGGCCCACATCGCAAGGAACAGTGAGGATTGACGCCTACCATTGAAACCCTTTTTGGGGTCAGAAGTTTTGGATCAAATATGAAATTTTTTTTTCTTCTTCATACAGGTCCACATGACCTTATCAACTGGTTGGGTGGAAAACAAACATTATGGTGGCCCCAGGTACGTGTGGCCTTATCAATAGATTGGGTGGAAAATAAACATTTTGGTGGGCCCCCATGTCTGTGTGATCTTATCGGCAGTTTGGGTGAAAGATAGACATTGTGGTGGGCCCCACATGGGACCCACTAATGTATGTATTTTACCCACACCTCTCATCAATGGGGACCCCCACCATGAGGTATGTGATTTATCTATGTTGTCCATCCCCATGGGACCTACCTTAATGCATGTGTTGCATCCCAACCGTCCAACCATTTTGAAAGCCCATCTCACGGCTTGAGACTAAAAATGAGACAGATATAGGATCAAGTGGACCACCCAGTACAAAGGCAGTGGGGATTGAGCTTCTACCATTGAAATACTTTTGTTGTCACAAAAGTTTGGATTGTTAGGAAATTGTTTTTCTCTTAATCCAAGTTTGTGTGGCCCCATGACCAGATTGGATAAAAAATAAATGCTATGGTGGGCCTTAAGAATTTTAATGGTGGAAATCATTATCACCACTGTTATTTGGAGCGTGGTCCAGTTAATCTTTTGATACGATTCATGATATATATGAGGCCCATGTGACTAGGCCCATCTTGATGTAATTGTGGCCCGTTGTCGAGGCCCACTTTGATATATATGAGACCATAGTTTGAGACCCATTTGACATATTGGAGGCCTTTGGGTCGAGGCCCAATGGGATGTACCTGAGGCCCATTGCAATATATGATCCTTATATGGTTTATGTAATGATGTTTTGGCAGCCTTGCCTTGGGAGCAATGATGGTTTGATGTCCACATTATAGGATGATGTTGGTTGAATGTCTACATTATCACTCTCCCTAAGGCCCACTGATAAGCCCATACTTGTAGCGTGTAGGCTAATTAGGCTCATCTTCGTTATGAATGGAGTCCATCATTACATAACATGTTTGGTATAGATCCATGATTCATGATCATATACATTATATGTATGCCTGATATGAGGAGTGACTGATCATAGCATATGCCTTCGGGCAGATTGTTTAGGGGCTCCTTGATAGGCAAAGTTGCCCTACATGAGCGCGTGGTACGCGCATGGCAGTCGCATGACTAGTAGTGTGATTCATACACTTGCATTTGTATGATTATGATTATTGTATGCCCTAGCGACATTAGGGCCATAACCTTCACAGACACATCGTGGATGGCTGGATTGGATACTGGAAATACTGTTTCTAGCATCAGAGCGTCATAGATGTCCCTGGGTGAAAATCCCTAAACCCAATTGTACCAGAGGATGGCTCCAACGTCGAGATCGAGTGGATATATGAACGCACGAGGGCCGAATACCAGGAGGCCACGTCTCCCATTGTATCATGGTCGATTGAAAAGGGGTGTGGCCTTACTCGCCCGAGGGTAGGGGGCAATACTAAGCTGAGTTTTACTAGCTCGTGAATGGATTCGCTATCGACGTGCCGGATAGGTATTGGCAGACTATTGGCTAAGCGGATAGTGAGGTTTCTTACGCTCACTTAAACTGTACGGCTAGGAGAGCGGCAGTGCCATTTGGAGTGTACTATACCCCAGTGATTATTCAGACTGAGAACCGTACTGATTTGATGCTCTAGTGAAAAGCTGTACTAATATGTGATGAGGATTGACATGCTTGAGTTGCATCCCGCATCGCATGGCCGTGTTATGGCCGATAACATTCATATCCTACACCGCATAGTCTTGGTACGACTGATTGCATTCATGTACTCATCAGCACGATTCCGCATTACTTTGACCTTACATTTTGAGCACGCTTGTATTACACACACACTTACACCACCCTCTAAGCTTTTTATAAGCTTATGCATGATTGATGCATGCAGGTGACGCCAGGACGCAGCCGTAGCATAGTAGCAGCTGGAGCGTACGGTCGAGCTTTTGGAGTTTCCGTTATTTGCATTATCCTGTATTTCCCTTCAGACGCATTGTACTCAAAAGTTTTTTTGATCATAGTGGATTTTGTGATAGTGTTCTTGTGGTTATTGTTCGTGGGTTATGCTTATGGTTATGCTCATTACGAATCAAATCATGTTTGAAATTTCCTTATAGCATCCCAGGATCGGAACTTGGTGTATGGGTACCGGGAGCCGAGAATGGGGTACTACGGAGGCTGTCCGCGCCGGATTCGGCGATCGGGAATTTTGTGAGCCCGATTTTCGAGTTCGGGGCGTGACACCAGGCTCGTCGTATCCTAGAATCGATTTGCCTGTAACTTATCAGCATACTCAATTCACTTGAGTAGGGGCAAATAACGCTTTAAGGACAGCGTTTCAAACATGCTTCAGCCTATCCTTATTCAAGCTAATTTTATTTTTCGATTTTCATATTATACAGAAATTATATTAATCTATATAATTTTTAACACACAAGCTATCTGCTTCCTTCCAAATCTGCCACCTCAGAAGATAGATTATAAAAATCACAAGTGATTGATTGAAAATGACGTCGTATTCGTACATGTCGTCTATTTTCCATTTGAGCGGTACATTTGGTTCTTCTAGTATAATTCTTATTTAATGACCATCCTAAAGCGTGTGAGACAATTTTAACAACTTAGTTTGAGATAAATACACATAAAATCTGACTGTACAATTTTTAAGTTGGTGAGCATGAAGCATCACATGCTGCCAGGGAAGCGGATTGGCTGGTGTAGATACGTGTCGTACCGGCCAGCACGGACGCTCCTCGAGCTCGAGTTGTACGAACGGTTCAAATAAGATCAAAGTTACATGGCCCTATGATGATGTATTTATTGTATCCACACCGTTCAGTCATTTTTCGAGATCATTTTAGAGCATTTGACAAAAAATAAATTGTAAGACCCGAATCCTAGATCGTACCATTCTATAGGCTTCCGCGGTCTTCCCGTTCGAATTTCGGCAACCTTCGACCCTTAACCGGCATTTGCGCTCGACTCTGATTCACACGCCGTCAACCCAAGTCGACTCAACCTCAAACTGGTACCTTAGTGACCGCGCAGTCGCCGCGGTTCCGATGTCACGACTCGCGCGCCGAGGCGATACCCGGGCCAGGAGATGTGGGCTCGCGTCCAGTTCGAGGATAAATGCCACGCGTTGCAATTCCTAGAAAACATCACATCAATCCTATCAATCACATCAATCAAGTACCCATCACTCCCATCACTCACACCCATCCCCAAGTACAAACCACCTTTCCCTTAAAGTCAATATTTTCTTACAACAAAGTACATGTTTACATCACTCATCATCACTTATCTCCCATCACTCTCTCTCTCTCTCTCATTTCTCTCTTATTTTTTTCTCAAGCAACTCCCATGGAGCAATCGTTCATGGCTTCCATGGAGAACAAGTGTGGCCCACCTTCCTACCTCCCATCTCCACCCTCCAATGATCATCTCCACCGTTGAAATGCGTCTCTCGGAGCTTTAGGATGCGTTGATGGAAGTGGAGGATCAAGAAGATCATAAGGTGGGTGATTTTATTCATTTGATTTATAATTTGAGGGCCCACACATAGTGGGACCCATCATGATGTATGCATTGTCTTGAGGGGTCCATAGTGGCGTGTCCCCTCCTCCATCCGTCTCTCACTCTCTCTTCTTTGGTTTGATGGCCTACCATTGATGTGGTATGATGATCCACACCGTCCATTTAAGTGGGCCAACCCACTATTCACATTTGGGTCCACCTTGATGCCCGTTTTCGGGCCAGCCATGGATGAAAGGAAAATACAAATGTCAGTTGATCCAAACTGTGTGGGCCACCCATGCGGACCCCCACTGTGATTTATGGGTTTTATCTCCACCGTCCATGGAGTGGAGTCACCCCAGCCATTGGCAAAGGACTGGCGAGGCCGGACGAACAGTTGCTGTCCAGTCGGCCTGGACTATGAGGCCTGGACATTTTCGGCTTCTTGTCTTTTTTTTAATATATATATATAATATATAGATATATATACTATATTATCTGGTGGGCCACATTTGTGGACCCACCTTGATGATGTGAAGATCCACACCGTCCGTCCGTTTTCAGGACGTGGGACGTGTGAACCCTACTGCATCAACGTCAGCAAGTTTTGTGCCCCATCACAGGGCATGTGTTATATCCAAACCATCCATTGATTAAGCCAACAGCCAAGGACGCTACTGGACACCGTCCAGCAGCTGCAGGACCCACGTGTGGATGTGCTCATCCGACCGTCCATTTCATTTTCATGGATGTATAAGCCCACCATGCTGTATGGGTTTTATCTACACCATCCAAACTATGTGGACTCCACCATGGCAGCGTGTGGGGCCCACCTTGATCGGATGTGTTTCCTTCACACCGTCTAACCCATGGACGGTGGACGTGAATCGGCTGGAGTGCATGACGAAGCAGCTGTTGCTGCATTTCAGTCAGCACGTGGAGCCCACCTCGCTGAGGTCTGACGTCAGCAAGTTCTGCAGGGCCACGTGTAGATGGTTCCACCTAAACCGTCCATCAATGACGGTGGGACCCACTGACGTGATGTATTGTCCACCGTCCATTCGCCTGGACGGTGGGGCTCCTTTAATGTAAGTGTTTCATTCACCGTTCATCTGGTGGAAATCCACCTGATGCATGGATTTTATCTGACGGTGGATACCCACCTTGAGCTATGATCCAAGCCGTTCATCTTTTTCGGCAGGTGGTGGGAACCCACCTCAATGTATGATCATCCACGCCATCCGTCCATTGGTGGGACCCATCATGATAAATGTGTTTTGTCCAAGGCCGTACAGTCCCTGGACGTGGATGTGGGGCCATGCATGATGTATGTGTTTTATATCCTCACCGTCCAGAGGGAATCACTTTGATGTACGTGTTTTATCCACGTCATCCACCCATATGCGGTGGGCCCTACTTGTTGATGCGTGTGTTCTGCATCTACACCGTCCAGCAGCGCCCAGCTGTTGTGCTGACGCTGGCCCCATCCTGAGATATGTGTTGTATTCAAACTGTCCTTTCATTCAGCACGTGTGGAGCCATCCCACACGTACAGAGACCCACCTTGATGTATATGTTTTATAATCCACGTTGTCCATCTGTTTTCCCTCCACGCCGTCCATCTATTCTTCCCTCCAAGCCGTCCATCTGCTTTGCTATGTGGGCCACACCTGTGATGTATTTGAGCATCCAAACTGTCCAGGTGGTGGGGACCCACCTGCTAATTAACGTCAGTAAGTTCTGTGGGACCCAGTGATGTATAGGTGCATCCTAGCCGCCCTGATGGTGGCACCTGATGTTGGACAATGTTTTGGATGGTGCTGATGCACCTGGACAAGTTTAGATGGTGCTGATTTATATGGATAAGGTTTGGGCAGTGTTGGTCTTCATTAATGGGCCACATGACTCATGGATTACTAGTGTGCACTGATACACATGTTACACCCACAATTAGTAAAATAATTTTTGGTGTGGTCCAAGCCCATTTGAGGCCCACCTATGTTGTATATTAGGGCCAATGTGCAGGGCCCACCAGTGATGTATATTTGGCCTTGTATGAGGCCCATAGATGCGGCCCACCTATTGTGTATTAGGCCCTTGTGTGAGGCCATGAGCCTACGATACGTTTAGCTCTATGTGGGCCACTCCTTGGGAACAATGATGGTTAAATGACCACATTGATAGGCAATGATGGTTTAATGTCCACATTGTGACCTTCCCTTAGGTCGTGTTTGACCGATTCTGATTATCGATCAATTCCGATTGACGAGACCGATTTACCGATTCCGATTATCGATCAATCCCGATTGTCATGGCCGATTACTGATTCTGATTGACGAGACTGATTTACCAATTCTGATTATCGATCGATCTCGATTGTCATGGCCAATTGCTGATTCTGATTGACATGACCGATTTGTCGATTCTAATTATCGATCGATTCTGATTGTCGTGATCGATTACGATTTCAATTAACGTGACCGATTTACCGATTCCGACTATCGATCCGTGCGATTATCGTGACCGATTTGCTGATTCTGATTACCTTGACTGATTACCGATTTCGATTAACGTGATCGATTTGCCGATTCGGACTATCGATCGGTGCGATTGTCGTGACCGATTTACTGATTCTGATTACCTTGATCAATTACCGATTTCGATTAACGTGACCGATTTACTAATTCTGACTATCGATCTGTACGATTGTCGTGACCGATTTGCTGATTCTGATTACCTTGACCAATTACTGATTTCGATTAACGTGACCGATTTGTCAATTCCGACTATCGATCGGTGCGATTGTCGTGACCGATTTGCTTATTCTGATTACCTTGACTGATTACCGATTTCGATTAACGTGACCGATTTGCCGATTCCGACTATCGATCGGTGCGATTGTCGTGACCGATTTGCTAATTCTGATTACCTTAGCCGATTGCCGATTCCGATTGACGTGACCGATTTGCCGATTCCGATTATCGATCGATTTCGAGTATCAAGGCCAATTTTGATGATTTCGATTTGTCGAGGCCGATTGTATATGCCGATTCTGAGTGTTGAGGCTAAGTATCGGGGCCGATTATCGATGTCGATGCCAATTGTCGATTCTGACTCCGATTGTCGAGGCTGATTGAGGTTGATTCTGATTCTGATTTGTCGAGGCCGATTGTATAGGCCGATTCTGATTGTCGAAGTCAAGTATCAAGGCTGATTCTGATTGTCGAAGCCGCGTATCAAGGCCAATTCTGAGTGTCAATTCGATTGTTGAGGCCGAGGCCAATCGTCGAGACCTATATGATGTATATGCGACCCGTAGTTGGGGCCCACTGTGATGTATTCGTGGCCTATGGGCAAGGCCCATTGTGATATGTATTAGGCCCATGATGCATGACCCCTTTGATGTATTCGAGACCATTGTGTAGGGTCCACATGTCATGTATTTAAAGCCCATGAGCAGGGCCCACCCGTTGTGTATATATGGCCCTTAAGTAAGGCTCATTGTGTTGTATATTAGGCCTTTGTGTGAGGCCGTAGGCCCATTATAAGTTTGGCTTTGTGTGATCCATTCCTTAGGGGCAATGTTGGTTAAATGTCCACATTGTCGAGGCCGATTGTTGATACTGGTTATTGATACCGATTATGAGTATGTGACTGCATAGCATCATGATACATGCCCATACGATCATCTGCATGTTTGTTATGAGATGTGGTTGACCATTGCGTATGTCATTAGGCAGATTGTTATGAGACTTCCTGATAGGCAGAGGTTATCTCACATGAGCGCACGGTATGCGCATGATTGATGCATGACTGGATTGTATGGCTCATGCATCTTGCATTGTGTGCCCTAGCGACATCAGGGCCGTAGCCTCCATAGGCATATCGTGGATAGCCAGACGGGACACCGAAAATCTGTTCTACATGGGGTGATATAGATATCCCTGGGTGAAAGTTCCTAAACCCTCTTAGTTCCAGAGGTTGCTCCAACGTTTAGACCGAGTGGATACATGAGCGCATGAGGGTCATATACCGTTAGGCCGCGTCTCCCACTGTGTTGTGGTCGGTTGGAAGGGGGTACGGCCTTACCTGCCTGAGAGGAGGGGGCAATGCTAGGCTGAGTCTGACCAGCTCGAGGAATGGGTCCGCTATCGACGAGCCGAGCCCGATATTGGCAGGCAGATAGTGAGGTCTCTTCCACTCACCTTGTTGCGCGAGATGGGGGGGGCAATCTGGTTTGGAGTGTAATAGACCCCAGTGATTTCCCAGAGAGGAACCGTACTGATATGTGGACTTATTGAGTAGGAGTTACATGCTCATTCATTCATTCATTCACTATCCACTCGGGCTGGTGGTGCGCAACTAATTGTTGTGTACCTTCGTTATGACAAGGATTTCGGTTAGGCGCGCGACTAACCTGAGATCAGGAGTTTACCACGTTGAGTCTGACTATCCAAATTTAGGTATGGGACTGGTTTGGATAGAAGTCCCTTGTGGTGGACCCCGTAGCCTGCGATACTACGTACTATCATCCTGACTTCACACTCCAGCATGGTCATTCCATTCGCACCGCATATTGGCATTACATCTGTGGCATATTGCATCTTTGGTTACTGTGTTTCTGCATTTATATGGTCTAGATACGGTTGATGTTATTCATGGACTCATCAGGAACTGCTTACTACATCGCATCCTCGACATCTGATATCTGGCTCTTTATGACTCCTATTTGTATAGTTGTTCTATATTACATATTCTGATATTGATTAACTCATGGAATTGTCCGTATTTTCGCTTACTTTGTTATCGTTTGATATTATGATCTTGTTAGTATTCCTGTTTACTCTGAAGATTTATGATCTTGTTAATATTTCTGCTTATTTCCTGTATTGTATGATGACGACATTGTATTGAATACTTGACACTTACCTTGTGCACACACTTACACCACCCTCTAAGCTTTCTATAGGCTTATGCACGATAGATGCGTGCAGGTGATGTTAGATTGCAGCGGTGTTGAGTTTGGAGCGTGCAACGGTCTTCTGGAGCTTCGATTTTGATATATGTATTTCCCTTTCTGCATTGTATTCAAATAATTATATTAGTGGATATGTGATGATAATGTTGCCTTTATGATTTGGGTATACTTGTGGTTATACTTATTACGAGTTAAATGTACAAAAAAAAAATAAAAAAAAAATCTTCCTCCTTGTAGGATCCCAGGATCGGAAATCTGGCATATGAACGCTAGGAGCCGAGAATGGGGTACTATGGAGGCTGTCGACACTGGATTTGGCGATCGGGATGATTCCTGCGAATCCGATTTCCGGGTTTGGGGCGTGACATAAATAATATCCAAAGTTTAGATGAACCACACCAAAACTAATAATGAGGATAATTATTCTAAATTAGTAGCGCTCACATGATGTTTATTTTCCATCCAATCTGCTAATAAGGTCAAAAATATATAAATGAAGAGGAAAAACAAATTTCATATGGCCCCGTAATTTTTATTATGACCCCTAAAAGGGTTTCAATGTTAGACATTCAATCCCCTACTGTTTTTTGCAGTGTGGTCCACTTGATCTTTAGATTTTTTTATTTTTCAACTCAAGCTTTAAGATGAGCTCATCAAATGGATGAACATTTTGCATAAACACATACCTCATGATGGGATCCACATAACTTGCTAACGTCAATACACTAGCTATATAGCTGGTGTGTGTTACACCAGCCATCCGCTGCAAGAGTATCGAAAGGAAGTGGTTTGGCTGGCGCACCACACACTACCAATGTGGCTGGTGTTTGATGTCACCGACTTATGTGGGTCCCATCTTGAGATTTGAGTTATATCTAAACCATTCGTTTACTAGGTGAGCTCGTCTTAAGGTTTGAGCAAATCAAAAAATTAAGCAGACCACACAGTAAAAAGTAATGGGGGATTGATAGCTTACCATTGAAACCCTCTTGGGTCACATAAATTTTGGATCCATATGATATTTGTTTTCTCTCTCTCTTCGTCTGCATCTGTGTGACTTTATTAATAGAATAGATGGAAAGTAAACGTTATGGTGGGCCTACGAATGTTTTGATGGTGAGAATCATCCCCACAGTTATTTATAGTGTGGTCCACTTGAGCTATGTAAATTACTCATATTTGGGAGAGATTTAAAATAATCTCGTCAATGGATGGATGGTGTAGATATGATAAATACATAAATGTGGGCCCATGTAACTTTGATTTTCTTTGAACCGTTCGTACAACTCGGAGATGGAGGAGCGTCAGCCCTCGTCTTCGCACGACACGTACCCCCACCAGCTACATTGGTGGTGCAAACCGCTTCCGTATCAAAATTACTGTCGTCTTTGCGGCGATTTACCAAAAGCGGAGATCATGAAAGGAAGAAAACCTATGAACTTTCTAGCGAGGCAAAGTGCCTTTTAGTTCGTCTCTTTTAGTGATCGTAACGCCGACGATCTTGTAAATATTTAGCAGATGCCGCTCAAAAGAAAACCAGAGGACGGGAAAAAGGGTTCCGTCTGTTTACCCAAGTCGTTGTTAAAAGGTAACTACTTTTTTAGACAAACGTAACTTCTCGTCAATTAAGGTATATGGCACGTGCAACGAATGCAGAGAGATCAGGGAGAGACGCCGATTTCCTGCGAAAGCCTTTCGCAGGAAGTTCCTGTGCTGGAAACTTAGGTGGGGCCCACCGTAAAGTCTGTGAGAAATCCACCCTGTCCATACGTTTTGTGAGCTCATTTTAGTTCTATGGGCCAAAAACGAACCGGATCTAATACCCAAGTGGGCCAAAAAAGTGAGGATTGAACTTCCACAGTTGACATATTTGTGGGGCCACGGAAGTTTTGAGTCAGGGTAATATTTGTTTCTTCCATTCATCCCAGTAATAATGACGGTATGATCGGTATGGATTTCATTTAAAAAAAACTGTTGACTCAGAGAGGTTTCAACGGTAGGAATTTCCCTGCCCACATTTTCTTTTAGTGAGGCCCATTTGAGTCTTGGATACTTCTCAATTTTGGTCTGAAATCCTAAAATGATCTCAAAAAACAGGTGTACGGCTTAGATTTCTCTCAAACTTCACGGTGGGCCCACCTAAGTTTCCAGCGCAGGAACTTCCTGCGAAAGGCTTTCGCAGGAAATCGGCGTCCAAAAAAATGTAAAGAGATCCTGCGGGTTCACCCACTTTGACCTACACGCGAAGAGAGAAAATCCACCATGCAAAACGAGCCTTAGATTTGCATTGTTTTTGGTGACATCCTATCAGCTGCTGGTGTAGACATCATGATGGATCCACGTATCCCTTTCAGCACAATTCCCTCACTGCTTGCTTACACCAATGGCTACGTCAAAAGGGGGAAAAGATGTGAGAGTCCTGTGAGCTCAAGTAGGACTTCTTGTGGGTTCGAGTCCTTACCTCACTCCGAGGAGTTCGGACACGAGGTCTTGGGTTCGATACCCTCGATGCCCATAGGTGGTGAAATCCCACCACAGCGTGTGTAGGGTGCGCGTGTAAAAAAGAAAGTGGAAATTTTTGTCTATCGTCTTCTTCTTCGTCACATAAGCATGTATAACTGTAAAAAATTCCTACTATCAGATTTGGTAGGGTAAAGGGTATTAATTTAATCAATTAATGTACCAAGTCACATTTGAATAACTGAGCATCACACAAAAAGTTTCCATTAGCATATTAGTGATGGTATTCGTCAATATATTTTCATTCATTCATATATATTTACTAATGAATTGACATTAGAAAACCTTGTATATTATGTCCTTACTTTTCTAATTTTCTATAAAGAGTTATTTATGTTTTTGAATTATTCATGGTTACTTTTCAAAACTTATGTTGAGATTACTCACTAACCTTTGCAACTTACTCTTTTAGAATTTTATGTTTCATGAACAAGATCTCAATGAGCTGCTTGAAGAGGGTTAGTTTTTATTTGGATTCATTTCTAATTTCTTTTTTTCTTTATGAATCCGTTGTAATAAACATTAAGAATGAGCTTACATTATTGTGGTGATTGGATGTATTATGACATCAATTTGGTGATAATTAAAATAGTTGGGACATGAATATTTTACGTTTCTTTAATTAATGCTTATTTGTTTTTTTTTAGAATGTTTATATTAAATGAATGTGAGTTGTTATAGGAAAAATTGAACTGACCAACCATATGAGACATGTGACAAAGAACCGAGAGAGCAACCTCGAGCAATTTCCTCGAGCCACCGATGTGTCTACCACCAGAGAAGCCGAGCTGAGCTCCGATGAAGGACTTGCTTGTCGAGCTAAACCGACCAAGCTCAAAACTCGGTAATAAGGTTCATCAACCGACCTGACCATCTTGACCAAGTTGTCTACCAACCTCGACCTCAAAATAGAAATGTCTGGAAAGAATCTCGTATCGTACTAGGACGGGATTAACCCGACAAGATCCTAGTTGAAAATCACACCAATAAAAGTGAAATCGGGATATTCTCATAAGCAAATCTCTACTCCAATACAAGCTCTTCTAACGTATCTAACAAATCCACTAAGATACGTAAACTGTTTAAAAACCTATAAATATACCACCCCGTCTTAGGTAAAGGATACGCACAAAAATCTCGGCTCCAACTACATCTAGTTTAGGTTCATCTACTTAACTTAGCCATTGGGGTCCTTGGCCACAAACAGTGCCCCAATTGTCCATTGTTTTCTACTAGTGTAGCTATTCAGTAGCCTACAGGTGGAGTTGCGGGTCTAATCAAATTCGAGCGATAATAGTTTGGCGCCATCCATGGGAAATGACAATAAAGCCATTAAAGTACCCCCAAATACCAGTAAAAGCCTGACCACCCTTCCCCTTCTCCCACCTCGATGGCCAAGAAAAGGAGAAAGGCATCAGCTGTCGCCGATCCAATATAGGAAGAACAACCTGAAAGCCTCAGGCTTCACAGTCAGGCCCCCAACCCGACCCCCCTTCACCAATGATCACACAGAGATCCCAGAATAGAGGAAATCGGCTCATCTCTTTGGAAAACCAGGGAAGCCTCTATCGGAAACATTGATCACATCATGAGGATACTGAAGAGGTAGCATCCCCTCCCCGACAACCAAGAGTTGGGGGCAACGACCAAGTAATCTCACTCCTCGCTTGTGCCTCCCAAATCATACATGGTAAAAGATCGGCCAACGAGAAGCAGGGGTATCTTGATGCAAACTCTGAGAACCACCGAGCTCCCTAAGTCAGATCTGCAACATACATTGGAGAGAAAAAAAAACGAGCTCAAGGAAAAGCCCCAGAAGTCACTAAAGATAATGAGGTGTCGTGAGGGGCAGAGATGAAGGAAATCTGAGATAAACTCGAAGATATCCAACAGGCCTGCCGGGCCAAGGCCCTTACCTCCACGGATGCCCTACTTGAACAAACCGAGCCTCCGTTCACGGATGATATTATGAAGGTCCAGTTACCATCCATATTCTGAATGTCCCAGATAGCTCCCTTGTCATGCCCCAAACTCGGAAACCGGGCTCACAAAATTTCTGATCGCCGAATCCGGTGCCGACAGTCTCCGTAGTACCCCATTTTTGACTCTCAGCGTCCATACGACAAATTCCGATCCCGGGATCCTACAAGGAGGATTTTCTAATGTACATTTACTCGTAATAAGCATAACCACAAGTTTGCCCAAATCACAAAGGCAACATCATTATCACATATCCACTAATATAAACATTTGAATACAATGCTGAAAGCGAAATACATATGTCAAAATCAAAGCTCCAGAAGTCAGCTACCTGCTCCAAGCTCCACGCTGCTGCAACTTAACATCACCTGCACGCATCTATCATGCATAAGCTTATAAAAAGCTTAAAGGGTGGTGTAAGTGTGTGCACAAGGTATGTCAAGTTTCAATACAATGCCATAATCATACAATATCGGAAATATTGGTAAGATCATGAATCATATGATATTAGAGTAAGCGGAAATACTGACAAGTCCATGAGTCAATCAATATCAGAATACACAATACAGATCAGCTATGCAAATGAGGAGTCATAAAGAGCCAAATATCAGATGTCGAGGTGCAATACAAATACAATTCCTGATGAGTTCATGAATACCGTCATCCGTACATAGACCTATATAAATACAGTAACACAGTAACCCAAAATGTCATATGCCACAAATGTAATGCAATATGAGTTACAAATGGAATGACCATGCTGAAGTGTGAAGTCGGGATGATATAATACGTAATATCGCAGGCTATGGGGTCCATCACAAGGGACTTCTATCCAAACCCAGTTCCATACCTAATTTGGATAGTCAGACTCATGTAGTAAACTCCTGATCTAAGGTTAGTCGTGCGCCCCAACCGAAATCCTGGCCATTGTGAAGGTACATGTAACAAATAGTTGCGCACTACCAGCCCGAGTGGATAGTGAATGAATAAATGAATGAGTATGCGACTCCTGCTCCACAATCAATACTGTATATCTTTGGGATCATCATCACTGGGGTCTAGTACACTCTATATGCATCGCCGCCCACTGGCCACTGGACGCGCAACCATGCAAGTGGAAGAAACTCACTATCCGCCTGGCCAGTAGTCAGCCAATATCTACCCGGCACGTCGATAACGGACCCATTCACGAGCTGGTCAAACTCAGCCTAGCTATGCCCCTTACCCTCGGCGGGTAAGGCCACACCCCTACCAACCGATCACGACAGTGGGAGATGCGGCCTACTGGTATACGGCCCTCATGCGCTCATATATATCCACTCGATCTAGACGTTGGGGCATCTCCTAGCCTCGGAGGTTTAGGAATTTTCACCCAGGGCTATCTATGGCAGTCCGATGCTAATAACAGATTTCGGTATCCCATTTGGCCATCTACGATATGCCTGTGGAGGCTACGGCCCTGATGTCACTAGGGCGTACAGTAATCATAATATACAATGCAAGATGCATGAGTCATACAATCCAGTCATGCATCAATCCTGCGCATACCATGCGCTCATGTGAGATAACCTCCGCCTATCAAGGAGTCTCATAACAACCTGCCCGATGACATATGCAATGGTCAACCACATCTCATAACAAACATGTAGATGATGCGTATGGCATGTATCATGATGTTATGCTGTCACATACTCATAATCAATATCAATAACCGGCATAGATAATCGACCTCGACAATGTGGACATTTAACCAACATTGCCCCCAAGGAATGGCCCACATAGAGCCTAACATATAGTGGACCCATGACCTCATACAAGGGCCAAATATACAACACCATGGGCCTCGCTCAAGAGCTTAATACACATCACAATGGGCCTTTCACATGAGCCTAACATACATCACAATGGGCTCCATCACCTGGCCCTCAAATGCATCACAATGGGCCTCATCACATAAGTCTCATATACATCACATTGGGCCTTAAACACGGCTGAATACACATCACAATGGGCCTCAAATACGGTCGCATATACATCACATTTGGCCTTAAACACAGGCCGAATGCACATCACAATGGGCCTAAAATGGGCCGCATATACATCACATTGGGCCTCGACAATCGGAATCAGAATCGGCCTCGACAATCGAAATCGGAATCGCCTCAACAATTGGCCTCGACAATCTGAATCGGTCTCAACAATTGGCTTCGATAATCGGAATCGACCTCGACAATCGGAATTGACCTCGACAATCGGAATCGGTATCGACAATCGGAATCGACCTCAACAATCGGAATCGGAATCGGCCTTAATAATCGGCCTCGACAATCAGAATCGCCTTGATAATCGACCTTGATAATCAGAATCAGAATTAACCTCAACGATCGGCCTCGACAATCGGAATCGGCCTTGACAATCAGAATCAGCCTCGACAATCGGTCTCGACAGTCAGAATTGGTATTGACAATCGGAATCGACCTCGATAATCGGCCTCAACAATTGGAATCAGCCTCGACAATAGGAATTGACCTCGATAATCGAAATTGGCCTTAATAATCGACCTCGACAATCAAAATCGGCTTTGACAATCGGTCTCGACAATCGGAATCGGTATCGACAATCAGAATCGGCCTCGACAATCGGAATCGGCCTCAACAATCGAAATCGGCCTCAACAATCGAAATCGGCCTAAGGGAAGGTCACAATGTGGACATTTAACCATCATTGCTCTCAAGGAGTGGCCTACATAGAGTCAAACGTATAGTGGGCCCTTGGCCTCGCACAAGGGCCTAACATACATTACGATGGGTCACATCCATGGGCCTCTCATACATTAGGTGGGCTGCATCATATGGGCCACATTACATCTCAATGGGCCTCTGACACGGGCCTAATATACATCACAAATGGCCACATCCCACGGGCCTTAAATATATCACAATGGGCCTCTCTACCCATGGGCTCCAAACACATCACAATGGGCCTTAACCCATGGGCCCCAATTAGATCACAATGGGCCTCAACCCATGGGCCCCAAATATATCACAATGGGCCTCAACCCATGGGCCCCGAATACATCATATTAGGCCTTAACGAGTGGGCTGTAAATACATCATATTAGGCCTCATAAGGGCCTCATATACATCACATCGGGTCCTTCCAAATGGGCCCAAATACATCACATCCGGCCTCATCAAATGAGTCTCAAATACATCCAACGGGCCGTGTCAAATGGGCCACAACAACTACACCACCTTCATCCATCTATAGAGATCATTTTAGAGCATTATCCAACAATGAATCATATCAAAAGATCATCTGGACCATACCATAGATAACAGTGGTGATAATGATTTCCACCGTTAAAAACTCACTCCACAGGCCCACCATAACGTTTATTTTCCATCCAGTCAGTTCATAAGGTCACAAAGACCTGAACTGAGAGGAAAAACAAATATCAGATTGGTCCAAAACTTCTGTAACCAAAGGGGTTTCAATGGTATACGTTCAATCCCACTGTTTTCTGCAGTGTGGTCCACTTGATACTAGATCTGTCTTATTTTAAATCTCAAGCCCTAAAATTATCTCTCAAAATGGTTGGACGGTGTAGATACAACACCTGCATCATGGTGGGTGGTCGGACGGTGCAGCTGCATCATGGTGGACCGCACATGGCATCCTACTGCTGGACTGCTAGGCCAACAACCCAACGTCCAGCAGCTGGACGATATGGATACAAAACATGCATTATGGTGGGGTCCACGAGCGTGGATAAAACACTTAGATCACAGTGGATCCCACGTCCTCAGATGGACGGTGTGCAATACATACATCAAACGGGACCCACAAAATTGTCGTCGATGTCATGCAGTGGACCCACTGCTGGATGGTTGGATAACAATACATCAGAGGTGGGTCCCACATAACTTGCTGACAAAATACAACCACTATATGGTTAGTGAGAGGTACTCCAGTCAAACTGCTTCCCACCGTCCAATCCCTGGACGTGAGGATAGGTACAACATCCATCATGGTAGGCCCCACACTCCACATGTGTACAATGTGCAGGGTGGGTCCCACCTGCTGGCAAAACAGGCAGACGGTGTGGGTATGACACATACCACATCATCAGGCCCCAGAACTTAGTGACGTTAAAGCAGCAGGAGCTGCATGATGCGTGGGGCCCACAGAACTTGCTGACGTTATACGATAATGGGTCCCACCTGGCAAAATAGACGGATGGTCTGGATTATAGTAAAAACATCATGGTGCGTACCACCATCCAACAGCTGGACGGTGGATACACACATACATCAACGTAGGCTCCACCATCCAGGGACGGTGGATGGTTATGGATGAAATGCAAATGTTAGGTGGGTCCACACATGTGGCCCACCATAAAATTATATTAATATATATTATACATATTATATAATATATATCATATATTATATATTATACATATTATATTAATATATTAGAGAGACGATGTGAAGAGAGGAGGAGACCCTGCCACTATGGCCCTCCCTATACATTGCATACATCAAGATGATCCCACCATCCTGTGGGCCCTCTAATCATCCAATCCAAAAAAAAAATCACCCACCTTTGATCATGGACTTCTCCTTCCATCAACGCATTCTAGAGCTCCAATGGATGAGATTCAACGGTCAAGATTAGTTTTGGAGGGTGGGGATGGGAGATAGGAAGTGGGTCACACAAAGTTCTCTTGGTGCTTAGAAATGCCTTGGACGTTGGCTTCTCTTGGGAGTTGCTTGAGTGAAGAGAGAATGAGATGGGATGATAGGGATGGGTGGAATGGGTGTTGTAAGGAAGGGGATGGAGGGGTATGGGTTTGTTTGAAATTTGGGTAAAAGAGGGATGGGTGGGGAGAGAAAGAGTTGACTTGTGAGGGGGTGAGGTGGCATAGGGTATGGGTGATGTACTTGAGATAGGGTGTGTACTTGATTGATTGATTGATGAGACATGTTGTAGAGATTCTCTCAAAATTCGTAACACGCGCGTTTCTTCGGAATGAATCGGGCCCACATCTTCTGGCCCGGTATCGCCTCGGCGTGCGAGACGCAGTTAACGCCTAGAAAATCAGGGGTCGAGCAAAGCTCAACTCCCAAGTTCCAACGCATCACTTATGCAACATAGATAATGATGATTAATGTTGTCCACATTAGTGCATTAAACATGAGTGGGATTATACTAAATCAGCATATCATACTCTAGAGTTAATGTAATTAGGCAAGCGGAAGACGGAGATAGATATATAAAGTATTAAGTGTTTCACAACCTCCGGAGTATGAGTATGTTCCCAGGCGAATACATACATGTATGGTTCCAAAATTTATAAAATATCAAAGTATAAATGTCCAGCTAATAACTATAACCCTATAATCCCGTTGAATCAGAACAAGGTCTACGAAGACCC